>PVKN010000348.1:19243-83484 GCA_004027915.1 Capromys pilorides | reverse complement strand
TTGTTGTGTTTGTTTGTTTGTTTCTTTATTTATTTTGTGGCTGGCTCAGCCTGCCCTGGTGGTGGGGCTGGCGCAGCATGTGGTGCCGGGGATCGAACCATAGTCCCTGCAGTTGCCTGAGCTTTCCTAAGCAGGCGCTTTAGACCACTGAACCATCTCGCCGGCCCTCTGACACTAGCTTCTGTCTCCATGGATTTGTCTTTCCTGCATATTTCATGGAAACACAATTTAATTGTAGCTGGCTTTCACAGAACCACAGTATTGCCAAGCTTATCCATACCATAGCTTTTATCTATATCATCCTTTTTAATGGCTACATAATACTCTACCGTACAGGTAGACCATAATCTATGACAGTTGATGCGGGAGCTTGCATCTTAAATACATGTTCTGAAAGCTAGGCATGGTAGTGCATGCCTGTAAGCCTAACACTCAGGAGGCTGAAGGAGGAGAATTGCCATAAGTTCAAGGCCAGACTGGGCCATGTAGTGAGTTCAAGGCCAACCTGAACTACATAGGGATATCCTAGCTTAAAGAAAGAAAGAAAGAAAGAAAGAAAGAAAGAAAGAAAGAAAGAAAGAAAGAAAAGAAAGAAAGCTGAGCATGGTGGCACACACCTGTGATCTCAGCACTTGTCAGCACTTGGTAGGCTGAGGCAGAAGGGTTGCTGTGAGTTCAAGGCTCACCTGAAATCCTGTCTCAGAAAAGAGAAAAAATAAACAACCATACTCTGGCCCAGCAGGTCTAGGATGGAACCTAAGAGTCCCCATTTCTAGTAAGTTCTGAATCATTGCTAGACACTGCTGGTTCCAGTACCCCATACCGAGTAGTGGGGATTACTATTAGGCCTACATTTTAGTTTTAATGATCTCAGATATTAATGTAGATATGAATCTATGACATCCTGATTAAACATACACATATACATAGTTAAAAATTTGATGTGGTGGCCACACACCTGTGATCCCAGCCCTCTGCAAGGCTGAAAAGAGCAACAGACCAAGACACTATCACAAAATAGAAAAACAGAAAAGCCAGGCATTGTGACGCACTCCGTAACCCTAGCACGCAAGAGGCGGAAGGATCGCTGCTTGTGGGGGGCCAGCTGCGCTACACAGCAAGCCCCTGTCTCAAAAAACAAATTTAAAAAAAAAAAAAGGAAGGAAGAGCTCGTGAGGAGGCTGCACACGCCCGATCCCAGCACCACCAAAAACTATTTAAAAATAAATAAATAAATCAATCAAGAGTGGGACCAGGCTGCGCATACTGTTTTCACGCCACGCTGCCTTACCATACCCGGGAACCCAATCACTTAGGCAAATAACGGCGCAAAAGGGGCGGCGCGGCGTTGCCTTCAGCTGGAGTTCTGCGGTGGCCCAAGCCCCTGCTCGCTGGAACACATGAACGAACTTTTGTTTCACAGCCCAAATTTGTCCTTAACAATTTTTTTTTTTTTAGATGAAGTCTCACTATGTAGCTCAAGCTGACCTTGATCTCCAAGATTCTCCTGCCTCAGCCTCCTGAGTGCTGGTTTTGCAGGTGTGCGCCTCCAGTTTGAAGCACTGGTACCCGTAAGGCTCCAAATCGAACTGGCTCTCCCCACTGCCAACCTGTTCGCCAACAAAAACGCCACTCTCTGCAGGGAACTCAGCTCAGAACTGAAGCCGTTACAGGCAAGCGGTGCAAGCACGGGATGTCGCAGAAATCAGATAGGACAAGGACTGCTGCAGGTCCTGGGGACATCTGCGGGCACCCGAGACACCACACCGGAGAACTTGTACCGGACGCTCCAGCTCCTGCTACTTCTGTCAGGCCAGATCTCGCTGGCCGATTCACATCGGTTAAGCCCCGATTTCTCTGTCCCTCGTGGTTGTCTTCTTCCCCCTGAGCCTCCTCTGGGATGATTTGGAGCCAGGCGGCTCCCCAGCGCCGCTGCACGGACTAAGCCCCACCCACGGCCGCAGGCGGCAGCTCTCAGCTTCCAAAGCCACAGCTTTTGGCTCCTCCGTTTTTTGCTCGGAAAGTTAACCCTGTCCGCGCTGGGCCTCTTTCCTCTTGCCGGCAACTGCGCCGGCTTCTGCTCTCTTCTCCCACTGCTAGGGACAGAAAAAGGCTTGGTTCTCCTTCCACGTCTGCAAACACTAGTCACGGTGGACACACCTCGGGGACACTGGCTCCCTTTGGTGACTGACCGAGTGCTACAACTGCTCTTGGACCTCACTCACACTCCCTTATGGGCCACACCAGGTATGACAATTATCTTTCCCTGCTCTCCATGGACAATTCTACCTCCTTCTCTTCACCTCTCTGTACTCAAACAGAAACCCATCCATCCCTCCTGCCTCTGCTAGCCTGCAAAATTCCGAACTGCTCCACCACCCTCCCAGTCTAAAGCCTGTGGGCCCCTCAGTGACCAGAGCACAATATTTTTAAATTTTTCCATAATCAATAATTAACAGACAAAAGAGTTTGCTTTTTTCTTTGTTTGGTACTGGGAATCGAACTCAGGACCTTGCACTTGCCTGGAAGGTGCTATGCTGCTGAGCTATATGCCTAACCTGTTTTAATTTCTTTTCTTTCTTTTTTTTAACTTTATTTATTTATGTTATGGCCAGCTCAGCCTGCCCTGGGGGTGGGGCTGGCACAGCATGTGGTTGCCTAAGCTTGCCTAAGCAGGTGCTTTAGACAGCTGAGCCATCACAATTGTCCTTTTTTTGTGTGTGTGGGATGGGGATCTAACTCAGGACCTTGCACTTGCCAGGCAGGCACTTGTGCCCTGAGCTATCTCCCTGGTCCCACAATTGTCATTCTTGTTTACCACTCTTAGCACCATTTCTAAATCACTGTATAACATTTCTTTAAAGGGATGCTTTGCTCTTCTGGACAAGGCCTGTCCTCTGCCATCCTCTTCTACCATAAGGTCTCACAGTGTCACAGGCCTCAGAAACTGGGAGCCAAAGTGGATTTTTCCTTGGGGATTTTTTTTTTTTTTTTTTTGAGACAGAGACTCGCTATGGAGTTCAGGCTGGCCTTGAACTCACTTTTGTAGCCTAAGCTGGTCTCGAACTCGCACCAATCCTCCCGCCTCAGCCTCCCAAGTGCTGGGATTACAGGTATGCACCACCACACTGGCTTCCTCCTTAGGGATTTTTGCTGAGATAACAGAAAGCTAATTAAGACAACTGACTTCCTCCAAACTCCACAGCCATTAGTGTCGGGGACGTCAGCTGATGGCAGCCCCCTACCCCAGCACTCTCCTCTAGTTGGGGTCACGGGTGCCGTGCGGATGGTGGCGCAGTTCAGCTGAGACACAGGCCCCAGCCTTGCACACAAGTGGCCATCACTATGTTGGTCACTGGAGTTGGCCTCAGCTGAGAGCCTCCTCCCTGGGCAGCTTTCTGTGAGGGCCTGAGCCTCTGCTGACAGGTTCCTCTCTTCCTCAGTGGCACTAGCCCAAGGTCCCTCAGGGGGCGTAAGTCACTGAGCCTGGGGACTTACACTTCTCCGAGGCACGGCCGCATGGGGGCCTGGGACTCCTTGACTCCATCTCTCCCTCGCCCTCCAACTGCTGTTTCCCTGCCACCTTCACTCTACCCGCTGCTTCCTGTTCCCTGTCTACCTCATCCCTCGGTCTGGACCTCAAGTTCCTGTTCTCCAGCTTTCACATCCACCCACAGGTCTGGGCATTCCCAGAACACGGATTCCCCTCCTACTTCTGCAGCTTTCAGGCTGGCAGAAGTGCCCTCCACATTGCCCAGCCAGCGGCACTGCAGCCAGCAGGGCTCCCTGGAGCCCAGTCGCTTGCCCTTTCCTTCCAGCTGTCCAGGGCCCTGGGGCCACCTGGCCAGCGAAATGGGAAACCAGAACAGGGACCCAGACACAGTGCCCCCAGTACCTGGGAGAGAGCCTGTGCCGCGCCCATCTCTCCTTTCCTGAGACCTGCCTGATTCGGCTTCTGCGGGGCAAACATTTATTAAGAATCCATTGGGAACCTATTACAAGAAAAGATTGGTTTCAGGGCGTTGTGGCGCAATCTGAAGGACTGAAGGCCGGGTCACCTTGGTGGGACCGTGCAGAGGCGTCCGAGAGCGACATCTTGTGGTGGTAAAGGGTCATGGCAAGCAATTTATCTATCTTATCTATCTATCTATCATCTATCTATCTATCTATCTATCTATCTATCTATCTATTTGTTTGTTTATTTACTTATTTAATTTTGTCTTTCTTTGCCTGGGTCTCCTTATGGCAGCTCAGGCTGGCCTTGAACTCATTTTGTAGTCCGAGCTGGTCTGAAACTCACATAGATCCTCCTGCTTCAGTCTCTCAAGTGCTGGTATTACAGGGCTGGCCAGATAGCTCAGTGGATTAAAGCACCTGCTTAGCCAGATGTAGGGACCGGGCTTCATCCCTGATGTGCTGTGCCGGCCCCACCCCAGGGGCGCCGAGACAGTGAATGAGACTGGGCATGGTGGTGCACGCCTGTAATCCCAGTGCTTGGGAGGCTGAAAACAGGAGGCTCACTATGAGTCCAATCTGTGTAGTGAGACCCTGTACTAAATACATAATTAATAAATAAGTAAATAAATAAATGTGCTGAGATTACAGGCGTGCACCACCATGCCCACCTGAGGAGTATTTTGAGAATTTGTGGCAATGTCTTTTGCTGTAATGCATTTTTAATTTTTAATTTATCTTTTTTTTTTTTTAAACTTTATTTACACTATGGCCAGCTCAGCCTGCCCTGGGGATGGGGCTGGTGCAGCATGTGGTGCCAGGGAGGTTGCCTAAGCTTGACCTAAGCAGGTGCTGTAGACCCTGAGCTATCTCGCCAGCTCTTAATTTTTAATTTAAATGTGCACTGTTTATTGGACTGCATTGCTTATATGTACACATGCACACACATGTTTAAAGTATGCACTTCGGTTTTTTCCTTCTCTCTGTTTTTCTGTCTTGGTAATCAGTCTGTACTTGTAACAGCCTGGGAGGCATTACAGACTGCGGAAATAAATCTCCTTGGTAAAGCCTCTGCTGCCCCAAGCCACTCCTTGCACCACCCTTTCTCTGGGGACCTTTGCTCCACATGGTGGCGGCCTCGGAAGCACTTTGTACCACCAAGAACACACTGTGCCTTCCCAGAAATGCTCTAAATGCACAGCTCAGCAGCAGGGATGGGAACTGGCTGGAGCCTGAGAGCTCATTCGCTTCTCCTCCTGGTGCACAGGGACTGGAACAGGCTTGGGGACAACCTGGCCAGCACAGGAGAACTTAGGAAAAAGCCAGCAGCCAGGCATTGTGGTGCATGTCTGTAATCCCAGGGCTCAGGAGATGGAGGCAGGAGGATCACCGTGAGTTTCAAGCCATCCTGGGCTACAAAGTGAGTTGAAGCCCAGCCTGAATTACATATCGACACCCTCCCGACACCCTCTCTTAACCGTTTGACTGCTAAGGAGCGCTATCGCGCTCTTCTTATGTTACTCCATAATGCGAAGAGCGCGATAGCAGCAGCCAAATGGTTAAGAAGGGGAAGGAGAAGGAGAAGGAGAAGGAGAAGGAGAAGGAGAAGGAGAGGAAGCGGAAGCGGAAGCGGAAGCAGAGGAAGAGGAAGAGGAAGAGGAAGAGGAAGAGGAAGAGGAAGAGGAAGAGGAAGAGGAAGAAGAAGAAGAAGAAGAAGAAGAAGAAGAAGAAGAAGAAGAAGAAGAAGAAGAAGAAGAAGAGGGCCAACAGTCCCTAAAATCAAGGCCCAAATGTCTTCTCTTGGTCACACTAAATGTGAACCATTCATAAAAAGCAAGAAAGCAATGGCCTTGTGGGTTTAAACTGTTCTACTTTAAAAAACCCTGTTCTGCTTCTCTTCATTGGAATATATGTCACATTATACTTAATTTCACAATTGTTACGTTGTTACAGTTGCTACAAATGGAGCATTTTCTTAGACTAAATTTCATTCTTCCTTCTTCAGAATAAATGCTTCCCTGGTCCCTATTCCCCAGTTTCTCCCCTCTTCTTTTTCCTTTTGTGGTACCAGAGATGGAATCCAGGGCCTTCACACTGAGCTGCACTGACAGCCCTGTTTTCCTTTTTATTTTGAGATAAGTAGTGTCTCGCTAAATCGCTAAGTTGCCATCCTAAGCTTGAACTTGTGATCCTTCTGCCTCAGCCTCCTGAGTGGGGAGGAACCAGACCCAATTTTCTTTCCATGTGCCCTCAGGGAGTGGGCATGGGATTTAGACTCAGAAAACCAACTATGCGCCTTCTGCTAGCACTTGGAACTGTGAGTGAGGAGGGAAACAGTACTGTCACCAGATGGAGTTTGAGGACAGTCCCCAAAGAGGAAATGGGGAACCTCAACTCACCCAACCATAGAATAAGTTCACTTTTTTTTTTTTTTTTTGTCTTTCTGAGACAGAGTCTCACTATGCAGTTCAGGCTGGCCTTGAGCTCACTTTTATAGCCCAGGCTGGCACCGATCCTCCTGCCTCAGCCTCCCAAGTGCTGGGATTACAGGCATATGCCACCATGCCCAGCAGCTCCCTGTTTTTTTGGTAACTTTATTTATTTATGTTATGGCTGGCTCAGCCTGCCCTGGGGATGGGGCTGGTGCAGCATGTGGTGCCGGGGTTCGAACCACAGTCCCTGTGGTTGCCTAAGCTTGCCTAAGTAGGCGCTTTAGACCGTTGAGCAATCTTGCTGGCCCAGTTCACTGATTCCTGTCGCATACACACAGATATTATTTTTTCAGAAATTTTCCGTAGAAGGCATGGGAAAGACTTATTGGCAGAAAAAGTACACACTGGAAGGGAGCACAGGCATTTGGAGAGTGAGCCACACTGAGTCCTGGAGTCGTGGTGTTGGGGCAGAAGTCTGTGGAGTCTGTGCATAGCTGGAAAGCACAGGCTCACTTTCCAGGTGGAAGGTAACAGCCCTTTCCACAGGTAGAGGGTGAAGCCTTTCCATAGGTAAGGCCTGGTTTACAGGACAAAGGGTGGGTGACTCCTCCTACAGAAAGGGTGGTTTTTACTGGTGAAAGAAAAGCACTGGCCCAGGATTCAGTTTATAATTGTATTGTGACTTTAAGAATCTTTGCGGGGCCAGGGAGATAGTTCAGTATAATAAGCACTTGCGTGGCAAGCACAAGGTCCTGAGTTCAATACTTGGTACTGCAAAAAAAAAAAAAAAAGAATCTTTGCAGCTGGGGAGATAGCTCAGTGGTCTAAGCGCCTTTCTGGCAAGCTCAAGGACCTGGGTTCAATCTCTGGTCCTGCAGGCCCTGCTGGCCCTAGGCCCCGGGCCAGACACAGAAACAGCATGGTGACTCATTTCTGTAATTCCAGGACTTGGGAGGCTGAGACAGGAGGATCACTATGAGTCCGAGCTGTGTAGTGAGACTCTGAAGCAAGTAAATAAGTATTTTTTTTAAAAAAAGATTCTTTGGATGTCAGGTGTGGTAGTGCATGCCTATAATCCCAGCACTTGGGAGGCTGACACAGGAGGATCTATGTGAGTTCAAGGTAAGTCTGGGCTACAAGGCCCAAGGTATAGCCCTACCTGCCGCTCTGGCCTTGTGCCTGTAATCCCAGCACTTGGGAGGCAGGAAACAAGATCACTATGAGTCTGAGTTGCGTAGTGAGACCCTGTACCAAAAAAAAAAAGACAAGTCTGGGCTACAAAGTGAGCTCAAGTGAGCTCAAGTGAGCTCAAAAAAGAAAAGAGAGAGATGAGAGACTCAAGTTTTAGTTTTGTTAAATTACTGGGGTTGTATCAGGGCCTTTGCACTGAGTGAGCTACCTCCCCAGTCCTTCTTTCAATCTTTATTTTGAAATAGGATCTCACAAAGTTGCCAAGTTGCCCCTGGCTGGCCAGGAACTTCAGATCCCTGCCCTTCACTTTCCCAAGTGGGCAGCAACCACATCTGGGTTTTTTTTGGGACAGACTATGTGTAGTTCAGGCTGACCGAAAACTGTGATCTTCTTGCTTCAGCCTCCCAAGGGCTGGGATTACTCAAGCCACTGCACCTGGTTGGAGTGATTTTTAAAATTACAACTTTTCTTTGTTTCCTTTCTATCTTTATTCTTTTTATCCTACCTCAGTATCAGCAGGGCTCCTGGGGCATGCAAGTGAGATTGTTTCAGATTAGAGATGGTTTTTGTGTCTCTTAGGACCCTGCTTTTTATTGCTCCCAACCGATGTCTGAAGAAACTCTTAGCTCCTACCTGTGTGAGTTCCTGATGGTCTCTTCAACAAGTTGCTTTTGCTTCAATTAACAAAGTCATTGGTTGAAGCCTTTGACCAAGGCCCCTCCTCCTTGCTAAAACTGAGCTTCTTTCTCCTTCTTGACCAGTGGAGAATGGAGGCATTGCTAGGAGGAGCAGCCCTAGTCCGGCTTGCCTTGTGTTCTAGGTTTGCCTCAGTGTCCCAGGTGGGTTTCAGTGACTGACTAGGGTACCAAGACCCTTATGCCATGAGCTGGTTTTAAATGTGACTTATTCTGTCTCGCTGGGACAAGGCCAGCTTCCCAGAGAATCAGTCACAGGGCAGGGATAGCTGCTGGCTCTACCACAAGCCAAGCTAGTAGTAAATCCAATGGGAGCAGAGATGAATGGATTAAGGCTGCTAGAATGTATCAGCTGTGCATGCCCCAGACCCTCAGGTCTTCTTTCCTTTTGCGTACATTTCCTTCTCCAGAGAATGGATAAGTGGAAAAGCAAGTCTTTGTCAGTGAAAGGCAATACCATACCCCAAAGTCACTCAGGTCTCTTTTAGGAATGCTGGCCTCTAAGGAAGAGCGCGAAATTTGCTCCGGACAATGTAGTTAAATTTCTCAAGTCGACCTGGAGATGGCGCTGTTTGTATGTGGTCAGTCAGTGCTAACCCAAGCAAAAAGGCATGCTGCTTCTCATACGGGATATGCGTTAATCAAAGGTTAGTGAAAACAAGGTGAGTTTCAAGGGACCTCTAAAATGGTGCAGTGCATATATATGACCCCCCCCCCCCAAGATTTAGCCTGGGATGTTGTCATGTGCCTGTAATCCCAGCACTTGGGAGGTTGAGTCAGGAGGATTGAGACCTTGTCTCAAAATAGAATAATAAAAAAGGGCTAAGGTGTAGCTCAGTGTGAAGACCCTGGGTTCACTCCCCAGTGCTGAAGAAAATCAACATCCATCCACACTCATCCTGTGCAGGGATTAAGGAGCAATCCAAAGGTGAGTACTAAATGGACCTGTGGAACAGGTGCGCTGGGGAGGGTGCCTCTGCCTCGGGCGGTGATGAGGAGAACAGGCTCCAAGCGGGTTGTGGAAACCTGGACCTCCCGGGTGAAGAGGGCGGGGTTTTCCTGCACACGCAGGAAGACCACGTGTGAAAACAAAAGAGTGTGCAAAACTGGGTACACGCACACAACTACAAACAGCAAAGAAAAGAGCGGGCTTGGGCGACGGCGACTTTTTCTGCTTCTCTCGTGCCCTCCCGGTCGAGAAGACCAACAATGTCACCTGCCGCCAGAGTTTTCAACTAAAAAGGATTTTCAAGTGCGCTCATCAGACATGACTTTTTTACAGGCAAAATACTAGGGGACCTCATAGAAATGAAACGACCAGCCTAGAGCTGCAGCCTCGGGCAACAATGGGGTAGC
The DNA here is from genome assembly GCA_004027915.1 of Capromys pilorides. Classification (NCBI taxonomy): domain Eukaryota; kingdom Metazoa; phylum Chordata; class Mammalia; order Rodentia; family Capromyidae; genus Capromys; species Capromys pilorides. The sequence goes on along the minus strand of PVKN010000348.1, from coordinate 73,856 downwards.
GACGGCAAGCCCGAGGTTCTCTGCCTCCCGCCCTCCTGTGCGCTGGATCTCCTGAGCTCGGCTGAGAACCGCATCCAGTCATTTTCAAGTGGACTACATCTCCCATGATGCCTTGTTCCCTGTCGCCCTCCTGCCGTCTGGCGGGGAGCTGTTTTCACCAATAGAAAAGCAGAGATTCTAGAGGACGTTCCTAATAGCCAATAAGTGCAGCAGTAGGCGGGGTTCTCCCGTCCATTGTTCTCCGTGCCCCACGGATTTGAGTTGAGGTGAGTGTGGAGCTTCCCAGCGGATCTCTGGGGCGGTTTTGTGCACTGGGCAGCCGCGGGGGCAGGACGCGGTCCCGGGAGAGGTGAGCGGATGGCCTAGCACAGAACTGCGCGCACTGGAGGAGCAGTCCGAGCCGAAGGGTAGCGGGCCTTAAGCCAGCTGGGGAGCCCCGCGGGGGGAGGGGCGTCGGGGGCGCAGTTGGCGGCCCAGACTCGGGGTGCCCAACTCCCCTCTGCGTGCCGGGCCCCTCGACCTGACCGGACTGTTCGCCCGTCCTGCCAGGAGGCGCAGAGCTACTCTGGAGAAAGACAGGCTTTCCACGACACCCCGCACGGCGTCTTGTAGCTCAAATGGGGCAACTGAGGTGCGGAGGGGGCGTGTCGGGTCCTGGCTCCGGCTGTGAACTCACGATCTCTGCGGTTTTCCCAGGCTCCCAGGGCTTTGGAGAAATGCACGTTGGGAGCTTTGGTTTTGTTTCTTGTGTTGTCGCAACGGCAGTACTCAATTTAAATTGTGTGTATTCCGCTAGTTTCAGTACAGTACTTTATGGAGTCGTCCTCGTGTGTGTTCCTTTTAAAGGGAACTGGGGTTTTCCTGTGTATTGTGTTTCTGCCTTCCTACTTTTATGTTTATCCATTAGCAGGAGGGTGATCTTAAATTATTAATGATGAGTAATATTGTCAGTATAATTTATAAACTGTTAGCCCAGAATGTACCCTTCTAGTGGAATGCTTGCCTACCGTGTTCAGCGCCCTGAATTAGGTTCCCAGTACTGCAAAGAATAAAAATAGATTTAAAAAAATTAAAATAGTAAAGCAGTATACACCTATCTGTAATTTCGCCGTAAGTTTTTGTGCATATATAGAACCTTTGGCACACTCCTGCAGGTCCCAGACACTACTCCCTAAAGGTAGCTGTTATTACTTTAGAATACTTTTCAGTACATTCCACCAAATGCTCTATGATTTATTAACTATTTTCTTATTGTTAGTATTGAGATTCAAACCCAAGGCGTTGAATATGCTAAGCAAGTGCTCTACCTAGACTATATCCTAGCCTTGATACTAGATTTTTAACTTCTTGCTTGTCAGCTTCTTGCCTTTCTGGACAGTGCAACTGATGATCATATAGCCCTTAAAAATAAATAAGGTACTATATGAAATGTTTATTGTAAAAGATAAGTTCCTGAGGGGCAATTTGGTTTAGTAACATAAAGCCTGTAATCCCAGCACTCTAGGAGGCTGAGGCAGGAGGAGGATTGCAAATTCAAACCCAGCCTGGGCAACTTATCAAAACCTAGTCTCAAATTTTTTGAAAGTTATTTTTAAATTAGAAGAGGGGACAACCCACATGGGAACCCCCTCATGTCCCTCTCTCGGACAGGGGCTTTCTTTCCTTCAATAAATATGTTCTGCTTATTTAAAAAAATAAAGTAGAAAGAAGAATTGGGCCATAGCTTACTATGAAAACTGCGGGTTCAGTTACTAGTCACACATGGGGAAATTCGGAGTGGCCAAGGGCAGATAAGAGACTATAAGCATGTCAGAAACTTTGTACAGTTGGCTCTTGATAGTCTCAGGCTTGAAAAAAGTTTTAAATTGCATCTATTCTGGACATGAAGACTTTTTTCCCCATCATTTTCTTATTTATTCCCTAAATACTACAGTGTAGCTATTTACATAGTACTTACAGTGTTTTAGGTATTACATGTAATCTAGAGATGACCTAAAGTACATGGAGCCAGCAGTGGTACACCCCTGTAAACACAGCATTCAGGAGGCAGAGGCAGGAGAATCACTGTGAATTCAAGGCCACACTGGACTACACAGTAAGTTTAAGGCAAACTTGAACTAATAGCAAGACCTTGTCTCAAAAAAACAAACAAACAAAAAAGATAGTGTACAGTAGTCCCTCGCTATTTTGTGGTTTGACTTTCATGGACTCATTGTTTCACGGGTTTTCAAAAAATATTAATTTAAATTATTTATCACAAGGGCTAGTGAGATAGCTCAGCAGACTAAGCACCTGCTTAGGCAAACACGGGGACAGGGGTTTAATCCTCGGCACCACCACACCAGCCAGGCCAGCCAGCTCTGCCCTCAAGCATGCTGAGCTGGCCACCAAGATCGGGCATGGTGGTGCATGCCTGTAATCCCACTGCTAAGGAGGCTGAAAATAGGAGGATTACTATGAGCCCAAACTGTGTAGTGAGACCCTGTACCACAAACATTAAAATATATATATTTACTAAGGATTTTTTCCTATATTGCAGGTTTTGCATGTATGGTACTATACTATATATGTATGTTGTTAAAATTACCAAAGTTTACAAGTTTAGAAAATGGTTAAGAACATTAGAAATGTTTTTAAAATGTGGGAAAGGTTTGTAAGAGTGTGGGAAGGAGCCGGGCGTGGTGGCACATGCCTGTAATCCCACTACTTGGGAGGCTGAGGTAGGAGGATCAGTGCAAGTTTGAGACCAGCCTGGACTACAAAAGTGAGTTCAAGGCCAGCCTGAACTGCATAGAGAGACGCTGTCTCAAAAAGACAAAAAAAAAAAAAAAAAGAATGTGGGAAGGGTTTTTTTTTTTAAAATTTTATTTATTTATTTATTTGTTTGCTTGTTGTTTTTTTTGTTTTGTTTCTTTATTTATTCATTTTGTGGCTGGCTCAGCCTGCCCTGGTGGTGGCGCTGGCGCAGCATGTGGTGCTGGGGATCGAACCGCAGTCCCCGTAGTCGCCTGAGCCCTCCTAAGCAGGCGCTTTAGACCACTGAACCATCTCGCCGGCCCAGGGTTTATAAAGTCTGTCTCTCTCCCCCCCTTTGTCTCTCTCTCTATATATATACACTAAAGTACAAGGTCCTGAGTCACTACTTTGCTGATTTTCACTTATTTGCAGGAGTGTCTGGAACATAACCTCTACGCTGTACATGGAAAGGTGTGCATAGGTTACTTGCACATCTTATACCATTTATGTGTATGTGTTTGAGACAAGTTGTTGCTGTGCAATTCAGGCTGGCCTTGAGCTCACTTTTTATATATTGCAGGTTTTATATATATGGTACTGTACTATATATGTATGTTGTTAAAGTTACCAAAGTTTACAAGTTTAGAAAATGGTTAAGAACACTAGAAATGTTTTTAAAATGTGGGAAAGGTTTATAAGAGTGTGGTCTTAAAAACCACTTATAAACCAGCCCAAGCTGGTCTCAAACTCAGAATGATTATCCTGCCTCAGCCTCCTGAGTGATGGGATTACAGGCATGAAAGAATTGTGTTTTTGTTTGTTTTTTTCAAGAAATTGAATTTAGGACCTTGCCCCCTGCCAGGCAGGCACTGTGTCACTGAGCTCTATCACTAAACACTATGTAAGTATTTTGAGCAGCCACAGATTTTGATATTTCTTGGGTTCCTGGAACTGTTCCCCTTAGGATACCGAGGATCCCTGTCAAGACAGGGCAACAATGAAGTTGAGACATTTGCTGGCAGGCGAAGCTCAGAGTGCCTTGAGATCTGATCTGTTGCTAATCTGTAAGATATCCTCATACGAGAAGGATGAGTGTTAGTATCTGTTGAGTGGTTATTGAGATTGAGTGACTAAATTGTATGTTAGGTCAAGATCACCTGCTCTGTAGCAAGTCTAAACTGATTTAGAGCAGGGTAAGAGTGTGTGTGTGTGTGTGTGTGTGTGTGTGTGTGTGTGAACATTGCATTTCTGATACTCATTCTTTGATTTCCTGGAAAGCACAGGATGCTACTGTGATTCAATAATAATAATAATAATAATAATAATAATTATTATTATTATTATTATTATTTTGTCTTTTTGAGACAGGATCTCTCTATGCAGTTCAGGCTGGCCTTGGGCTCACTTTTGTAGTCCAGGCTGGTCTTGAACTCACATCAATCCTCCTGCCTCAGCCTCCTAAGTGCTGGGATTATAGGTGTGTGGCACCATGCCCAGCTTGAATTATTTATTTTTCCATACTGGAGATTGAACTTAGGCCTTTGTACCTCTGAGAAGGTACAAAGAGGAGATATACAGAGGTACAGAGGAGTGTAACCACGTCTCCTGCCTCTTTATGTTTCATTTTTCAGCAAGGTCTTGCTGGGTCACTAAACTGTCCAGGCTACTTTGAATTTAACAGTCCTCCTGCTTTGGCCTCTCGGAATGCTGGGATATGCGTGTACCACTGTTTTGTAAGAGATCTTTTTTCAGGAATGAGGCATTCTTTTAAGAGGAACAGAAAACTGTTGGTTTGCAGATGTCAGGATCACTTGTGGCTCTGAGTTGATTTTAGGGTACTTAGTGGCTCTGGCTCTCTGTCTTGATTCTTGGCAGGACTTCTTGTTGAGATTTGAAGGAAGAGTCTTCTCAGAAAGCCTGGCCAGAAAAGACAAGACCCGAAGCCTGGGCGATCGTCCATGAAGGTAGATGATGGCTGCAGAGGTGCCAGCAGCGGCTGCTCCCCTCAGTCCTTTGGTCCACGTGTCTCCAGAGGAAGAAGAGCAGGAGGAAGAGGCAGTTACCACTGTGTTCCTGGAGGATGACTCTTGGGTGCAGGAGGCCGTGCTGCAAGAGGGTGGCCCCGAGTCTGAGCTCTCTAGCCAGGGCACTGGCAAGGGTGGCCTGCTAGAGGAGCCAACAGCTGGGGGACCACAGAGCGCACTTAGCCGCCTCCGCGAGCTCTGTCGACGTTGGCTGAGGCCAGAGGTCCACACAAAGGAGCAGATGTTAACTATGCTGCCAAAGGAAATTCAGGCCTGGCTGCAAGAACATCGGCCAGAAAGCAGCGAGGAGGCGGAGGCTCTGGTGGAAGACCTGACCCAGACCCTTCGGGATGGTGGTAAGATGCACAACCTCATGGGGTCCATGGTGGAAGAAAAGGTAGAAGCCAGGACAGTACAGCAGACAGCACCTTCCCTCTGCTCTGTCCCTGTGCCATTCAGCCTGTCCTCCCTACTTTAATGCCCATGCTGTGTGCGATGCTAGCTCTGAATTTCAGAGCAGGAGGGGCTCAAGGACTATGCTTGGAGCTACATCTGCAGAGTAGATACAGGTTTTGTATTTATACCTTTATTTGGAGCAGTTGGGGAGTTGGTTGAAGTTAGGAGAAAAGGGCCTGAAGTTCCCCATAAGCCACCCCTTGGCACCTTTGCTTGGTTCTGCAACAAACATTCAAATAGTTCCAAATAACTAGAAGAAACATGCCACTGTCCTGGGGCATAGGCAGATCTGAGGTAAGTATTTACCAATCAAGTGAATCCAGGCCACAACCAAAGCCACTATGGCCCAGGACAGTTGCAGGGCCCATGGAATAGCTGCTGTGGTGAAGTTCAGAGAAAGGAGTGAGAGGAGAAGTCAGCAGAGACTTCTGGAAAGAAGTCAACTGTAAGTGAGAGGTTGCAGGACAGAGTGAAATTTGGAAAGTCATGGAACAGGGAGGAGGCCATGGCCACTGAGAAAAGGGACCAGGGTGGTATGTTCCTTCTGAGGAGAGATCGCTGGGGAGGGAAAGTGCTAGGAGTTGGGGGCGGGCAATGAAGTCTTGGATTGGCCTGCACCGGCCCCAGCAGGTTCTAGACAGAGGCCCCACAGGGTCTAGGAGGAAACAGAATACAGCAACAGGAAGGCAGTGTGATTAGGGGTGGGGCAGGCTGGAGGCTGGAGAACAGCCAGGAAGCTGCCTGCTCCTGTCATGGGATGTGCAGTAAAGGGGGTCAGCCCAAGGTGGGACAACAAGGAAAGGGGGGGGTGACATTGGACATATGTGAGGAAGAACTAATGGTAGCAACAGCTAGCATTTCCCCAGGCAGAGTGCTTAGTATCTGCTATGAAAAAAGTACTTAAAATGTCATCATCTTGGGAGATAAGCTGGGTTCTCATGACTGAAGAAGTTAGGTGATATAGCCCAGGCTGGCCTTGAACTCCCAGGGGTCCTCCTGCCTCAGTCTCCTGAGCACTGGGATTACAGGAGTGTGCCACCACTCCTGGCCCCAGTTTAAAATCTTAAGAAAAAAGGCCAGGGATATAGCTCAGCAGCTTAAGCCCCTCAGGGTCCCAAGTTCGATCCCTGGTATTGAGGGGAAAAAAAAAATCTTAAGAAAAAATAAAAATCTGTTGTCCTGTTTCAAGATTTTGTTTACTTGACTCCTGATGGATATAAGAAGTTGGTGATGGACTTCCACATCTTCAAGCAGATGTAGTGGAGGGGTTGAGGGCCAGAGAAAAGATTGCAGGGCATTTACTTGGGTGGGGAGGGCAGCGGGGCACCAGTCTCAGCAGCGTGTGAGGTGATTGTAGCTCTCACCACTGGCTTGCTGTAGGGCCATGTGCCTCACATTTTTCGCTGGACATCTGACAGTAAGACCCACCCCAGGTTTCTGCCTCTTACATTGTCTTTTCAGAACTTCGTTGCACAGATCCCCCCACCTTCCTCTTGATTGCCCCAATCTCTGTACTTTGCTTCATTACTTCTCAAACCTTTACTGAACAGCCCACTGCCTGGCCTCTGTTGTGTGTGCCCAGCATGGGATATTTGGACATATTTGCCCAGTGGAGGACATGTTGGGGCCTGGGTGGTGCCTTAAAGTCTGACCAACAGGTATTTGTAGGTGCTTTTGAGTACCTTTCCTGCCAGTATGTCCAGAGCTGTGGTGACAATTTGTATGGCAAAACTCATCTCCGCTTGCAAATGTTAACCCCATCTGCAGCTTTGATTGAGGCTCTTGGGATTTCTCACCTGAGTTTTGCAGCAGTCTCTAAACCAAATCTGCCTTTATCCTCTTCCCTCAGTTCTCAAGCTTTTTTTCTTCCCACCAGTGCCCTCTTAGAATTTCCCTGTACTGCTGAGTATTTGCCACAGCAGGCAGGACCTCCTTCTTCATGGGACCAATGGCCCTGTGGGACCTGACCTCCCCAGCAGGTGGTCCCCTCCCTGGTCCCTAGCCACAGCTGCTAATCTGTCAGACAAGGTCTTGCTGCTCTGTGAACATAAGCATGCTTACTCCTGTACCTTTGTCCCAGGATGGCTTTTTCTGACCTGTGAGGTGAAATTCCTATCATGCTTTGATTTTATTGAAGCTTATTTTTATCTCTTTCTTCATACACACACACACACACACACACACACACACACACACACACACACACAATTTAGTACGGGGTCTTGCTATGCAGCTCAGACTCCTAATGGTCCTCCTGTTTTCAGCCTCCCCAGTGCTGGGATTGCAGGCATGTGCTACAACACTGGACTTGGTGGCCAGTTCATTGTGCTCGGAGGTGGGCTGGTTCAACATGCGATGCTGGGGATTGAACCCAGGTCCCTGGGCTTGCTTAAGCAGGCACTTGGTCTGCTTTCTCACTGGCCCCATAAAGATATTTTTAAAAATAGCTTATTACACTAGGCATGGTGGTGCATGCTTGTGATCAGCATTTTGGCCAAGCAAGTACTTATTCCACTGAACATCTCCCCGGTCATGATCAGCATTTTGGGAGGCTGAGGCAGAAATATTAAAAGTTTGAGCCCAACCTGGGTAACAGTGAGCCCCTATCTCAAAATAAAAAATAAAAAGGCTGGGGCTGTAGCTCAGTATAAAGGCCCTAGTTTCAATTTCCAATACTAAAAAATTTAAAAGAATTCGGAGTGTACAGGTGTGTGCTATTCCCATGTCTCAAGTTGCAAAGCTTCCAAGGTCTCAGCCTTACCTGGCCACAGTATAAGCTTGCTGCCTGGTCTTCTCCCTGTGAAAGAATCGGATCACTGCTATCATAGCCAAGTCATGACCAGTACCGGCCCCCCTCCTTTAGGCTCTGTTTTCCCAGAATAGGCAGTCTCTGAATCAGTTTCCCAGCAGTTTATAAATCAGTCTTAACAATCATAGTTTCCAAGACAGCCAAGCACAACTGCAGTGGTTCAGTAGGCACAGACTCCAAGACAATTAGGGACTTCCTCTTACAATGCCATAAAGCCCCCAAGCCTGTGAGAGACAGTAGTGCTCTGGTCTTGGCAACTAGACCCTCTCAAGGTTTAACTCCAATAAAACCTGGCCTTGGCTGCGGAGCTTGATCTTTTTCCTTTGAAAGAAGGAAATTAATTTCATCTTAGGTTCATCTACCCTAGCCACAGGTGTAGTGTGTGGGGTGCACAGCATTTGCATGAATAGATAGGTTTTGAATTTAGAAACGAAGGTTATGGAGAATCTGCATGGACTAGGAAAGGGATGGGGGTGGGGGGCAGCCCTATCTGTCTCCTGATAGGAAGCAGTTGTGTGGAGAGCTGGACTAGCAGCCTCGGGAGGTACATTCTTGACACATAAAAATCCTCTGGCCAGTAGTGCAGCAGCACCAGGAAATGTGCTTAAAATGCAGATCTTGGCTGGGCTGTGGCATAGTCCAGTAATCCCAGTACTCAGGAGGCTAAGGCAGGAGAATCACTGCAAATTTGAGTCACTTTGGCCAGCCTGAACTACATAGTGAGACCCTGTCTCAAAAAGACTAAAATAAAATAATAAATAAAATAAAATAAAAATGCAAATCCCACTCCAAAGCTGTCACCAGAGTCTGAGACGTTCCCTAAAAGACTTAAGTGGGGAATCTGACTGACAGTTCTCAGGACATCAGCAGTACCCACTCCACAGGATTGATTTTTCCAGATTCCTTGGTATGTGGGATATGCCCTGGCAAGGGGTCTGTCTGTCTGTCTGTCTGTCTGTCTGTCTGTCTTTCTTTCTTTCTTTCTTTCTTTTTCTTTCTTTCATGGTACTGGGGATTGAACTCAGGACCTTGTGCTTGCCAGGCAGGCACTTATGCTGCTGAACTATATCCCCAGCCCCTCTTCTTCATTTCTGATGCTGGAGATTGAACCTAGGGCCTTCCTCTTGCTAATAAGCCAGCACTGTAGTGTTGAACTACATCCTGAATTCTGGGGCCAGTATGTTTAGAAAGCTGCAGTAGGTGGTTCTGTTTTACATCAAAGTTTAAAGACTACCACCATAGGGCTTTAATCCAAGGGATACTGCTGGACCACACAGTAGTCTGTCATCTGGGAACACGGAGCAGGTACACACTACCAGTTTCCCCCGGAGCCCATGGAACTGGACTGTGCATTTAGTAAGCTTGCCAGGATTCTTCTAAGGTAGGAGTTTGGGAGGGAGTAGAGGGTCTCACCTTCAGACCTACTCACGCATATATAGTTGAGCCAGAGACTCACAGTTTACCTCTCACCATCCTCGATGTCGTCTGGTGTCTGTGGTTCCAGAAACCAGGTTCTGTGCACTTGGGTCTGGCTGCCCCAGCAAAGCAGTCCCTTAATGGTTGCATCCATGCACACGCATTTTCCTTAGCAGGAAAGGAAGTGGAGAGCCTTGGGGGGCTGTGTAGGAATATGTTAATGTTCAAATTCCAATTCTTTAGCACAAAATTTTAATTCACTTAAGTTCAGCCTTTGGACTGTATGCCATATAGAACTCTTGGGGAATAGGAGCATTATAACTGTAAAGGATTTGATGTTTTTAGTTTGTTTGTTTTTTGTCTTTTTGAGAGAGGGTCTCGCTCTCTAGTTCAGGCTGGCCTTGAGCTCACTTTTGTATCCCAGGCTGGTCTTGAACTCACATCCTCCTGCCCCAGCCTTCCAAGTGCTGGGATTATAGGTGTGTGCCACCATGCCCAGCCTAAATGTGTTTTGTTTTGTTTTTTCATTATTTTAGGGAGGGGTCTACAGGGTGTTCAGGGTCTCACTATTAGATCAGAATCATAGTGATCCACCTTTTTACAGCCTCCCAACAGCTGGGTTTGAACCTAGGGCCTTCCCCTTGCACACTCCACCATGCCCAGGCTCAACTGCCATTTCTGCGCTCCCTGTGGGCGGGACCAGCAAAGCAGGCCTAGGGATTGAACCCTTGGCCCCTGTGCCTGCTTGTGGGCGCTTTAATCCACTGAGCTCTTTGGCTGACCCAAGGATTTGATGGTTTAATTATAAACTGTTTAAACTGATGGCAGGGTTCATGGCTTTTTTTTTTTTTTTTTTTTAAGGAAGGAAAGATTTATTTAGCTCACAGTTTGTGGAGGTTTCAGTCCATATTTACCTGGCTCCAAGGCAGGGTGACACATGGCAGAGCGCAGCAAGTAGTTCATGGAGATGGAAGACAGCAACAGCACAAGAGCAAAAAGGGAGAAACATCAGAGAGCAAGCCTCTCTCCCTCTCTTGTATCATATGCAGGCTACATGCCCTGGGGTGGGTGTGGCACTCACACCCATAACCCCAGCATTGGACCACGAATTAGTCAAAAACTCTAGAAGCACACCTCATGGCTGCATGAGGCTTTGGGAGGCTATCTAGACACAAACCATAGCATTCTAGCCCTGGTCCCCCAAGGACTCGTGGACATCCCTTTATGCAAAGGCATTTTAGTCCATCTCCTAAGAGTTACCAAAGTTGTAACAGTTTCAGCTGTGCTGAAAAATCCAAGTCTCCAAGATCTAAAGCAAGCTCTTAGATGTGAGCCTCTGTACAGATGAAAAATTAAAAGACTTTCAACATTTTTTTTTTCAAATTTTTTTTTTCCTTTGGGGTACTAGAGATCAAACTGGGGACCTTGTGCTTACCAGGCAAGCCCTTAAGCCACTGAGCTGTCTCCTGAGCCCCTCACTTTCAACATTCAATGACATAAGTCAATCCAGTAGAAAGAGATAAAAGATGTGAACTGGCAGTTTAAAAGTGAAGGAATATATGTAACCATACAAAAAGATCTTCAACCTTATGAAATTTGGGGGAGATACACATTTAAGATATTATTCTTTGGCATATAGGATTCTTTAGATTTCTGAGAGTGTTTCTACGAATCCTCTTAGAAACACTCTCAACAGATAACCTTTATAACAGATAATCTGTATCTATAATAGGATAATCTTTAAAAGTTAGTTTCAGAGACTAAAGGTTTAGCCTAGTGGCAGAGCACTTGTGTAGTATGCGTAAGACCCTGGGTTTGATCCCCAGCATTAGAAAACTGAAATACATCCCCGAGAACATGCATCTCTGTGTTCTCTTACGAATCCTTTCTACTCAGACTGAAACTCTGTACCCACTAAACAATAACTCTGTTTTTCACTGTTTCCTGGAAACCAGCCTTCTATTTTCAGTCCTAATGACTGGGGACGAGGCTAGTACTATGCACTGAACTCAGGGGTGCCAAGTTACATCACATGCCATGCCTTTTTTTTTTTAAAGACAGGGTCTTGACATGTTATCCAGACTGGTCTTGAACTCTTGGGCCTGTGATCCTCCACCTCAGCTCCCGGATAGCTGGGGACTACAGGCACAAGCCACTGCAGCAGTTTTTGTCTATGATCGTGATTTCTGTCTTTTGGGTTTGACTTATTCCACATAGGATAATTAATGTCTTCCAGGTTTATCTGTGTTGACGCATGGGTCAGAATTCATACCCTTATGATAAGGATCAGACCCAGGGCCACATGCATGCCAGGCAAATTACATTACCGCTGAGGTACCCTACAGCCTTTTGTTACTTTTTAAAGCTGAGTATTTTGGGGGCCAGGGAAATAGCTCAGCAGAATAAGAGCTTACCTGGCAAACGCAAGGGCCTGAGTTTAATCCCTGGTCTCAAAAAAAAAAAAAAAAAAAAGTACAGAAAAAGTTTATTCAGAAATGCTGGAAAAAAAAAATGCTGGGCCTGGGAGATAGCTCTGTGGCACAAGTGCCTGCGTGGCAAGTGGAAAGTTGTGAGTTCGAACCCCAGGCCTACAAAAAACAAAAAAAAAAATGCTGGGCCCTAGGCCAGTGAGATAGCTCAGCAGTCTAAAGCACCTGCTTAGGCAAGCTTAGGCAACCACAGGGACTGTGGTTCAATCCCCGGCACCACATGCTGTGCCAGCCCCACCCCCCAGGGCAGGCTGAGCCAGCCATAACATGAATAAATAAAGTTTAAAAAATAATAAAGCCAAGTATTTTGCTGTGTGTACCATGTTTTGTTGAGTCTGGGATATGATGTAACTTGGCATTCCCCGGTTCAAAGCCCAGTTCTGTCCCTCTGCCCCCAGCCAAATGTTGAGATACGTGGGTCATCTCCACCTCAGGCTGTCAGAAATGCTAAGTCTTGGCTTTTGTCTTTCATGTGTAAACCCAGAAGTGAGATTGCTGGATCATATAGCACAAGGTCCAGAGTTCAATCCCCACTACTGAAAAACAAAACGAAACAAAACTAGTTTATTTGTTTAATTTGGGTTGGGGAGGACTGGAGAGATAGCTTAGTGGAATAAGTGCTTGCTTGGCAAGTGCAAGGTCCTGAGTTCAATCCCTGGTTCCACCAAAAAAAAAAAAAAAAAAAAAAAAAAATTGGGTTGGGGAGATAGCTCAACAGTCTAAGGTGCCTGCCTGGAAAGCACAAGGACCCTGGGCTCAATTCCCAGTACCACATGCTGTGCTGGCCACCAAAACCAAGGAGGTTGTGACAGGAGGATCACTAGGAGGCTGAACTGCATAGCAGCTGTGACCCTGTACACAGCAAAATACTTGGCTTTAAAAAGGAACACGACTCTGTACCAAATAAATAAAAGATTAAGATATATATTTTTTATTATCATCATCATCATGTTTTGTTACCAGGAATCAAACTCAGGACCTCGTGCTTGCCAGGCAGGTGCTGTGCCACTGAGCTATATCCCTGGCGCTAGTTTTAGTTTATGAGGAAGCGCCGCATTCTTCTATACTGGCCGCACCATCTTCCCTCCGCCCCCAGCAGTGCACAGAGAGGAACCATGCACGCTTTCAGGTCTGTCTCAGGGACTGACTGCTGACGATCTGTTTGTACTTTCCAAAACCAGCATGTAGTTGCAGACTGCTCCTCTCTCTTATCAACTAGAACAAGCTCGGGGTTTAAGGCGCCTGTGACTAAATAAAATGGATTGATTCTGCATAGATAACTGGTGAGCATTCCTGTCATGGCCAAATGTCGCCTCCAGGACCCATCCAGTTGTGTGTGTTCACGTCAGCACTTCGGTTCCTTCCTAACGCTTAATACATTCAAATCAGCAGTGGAACATGCATACATAGTGCATATTTTGTGAGTTCATCACCTTTCAAACTATAGAGGATAGCCTGAAACCTTTATTTAGAGTTCATAGATAAAGGATGGGCGTGGTAGCGCATGCCTATAGTCCCAGCACTTGAGAGGCTGAGGTAGGAGGATCCGGTGTGAGTTCAAGACCAGCCTGGGCTACAAAAGTGAGCTGAAGTCCAGCCTGAACTGCATAGTGAGACCCTGTGTGAAAAAGACCAAAAGAAAAAAGTCCATAGATAGCTGAATTCTTACTAGTTTCAAAAATTTTGGGGGAAATTAGTAAACCCTTAAATTAAAACCCTTTCCTGTCCATTTGTTTCTTTTCTTTTTCTTTTCCTTTTTTTTTTTTTTTTTTTTTGAGACAAGGTCTTGCTATTGCAGTTCGGACTGGTCTTGAACTCAGGGCAGTCCTCCTGTGTCAGGCTCCTGAGTGCTGGGATTGTAAGTGTGCACCGCCATGCCCAGCCTGTCCATTTCCGTAATACCTCACTGTTCTGAATTTTTTCTGCTGGAGATCTCCTGCCTTCCACTTACGCATATATGCATTATCATCTCTGTCCAGCCTCATCCACAAATGTGCTCATCTTGGGATAGCAAGTACTGTAAGTCCCAGACTTACAAGTGAATTCCTTTCTCTCTTTTGTTTTTTAAAGACAGGAGCGTCACATGTAGTGCAGACTGGCCTCAAACTCACAATGATCCTCCTGCCTCAACCTCCCAAGTGTTGGGATTGTAGACATGGGCTATCACACTCAGCCAAACCCTGATTTTGGTGTCTTTTTTTTATACTGGGACTCATCCTCATGACCCTTGTGCTTACCAGACAGTTACCATGCAGCTGAGCTATATCCCTGGTCAACCTTCCTTTTTTTCCATTTTTTTTTTTTTTTTTTTTTAATATAGTATGGCAGGCTCAGCCTGCCCTGGAAGTGGGGCTGGCACAGCATGTGGTGCCGAGGATTGAACTGCGGTCCCTATGGTTGCCTAAGCTTGCCTAAGCAGGCACTTTAGACAGCTGAGCTATCTTACTGGCCCCAAAATTTCCAGTTCTTTTCTTTTTTCTCTTCTTTTTTTGTGACACTAGAAATGAGACCTTATGCTTGCCAGGCAGGTACTTATACCACTAAGCTATATCCCTAGCTTGCTTGCTTGTTTGCTTTTTGTTCTCTCTCCCTCCCTCTCCCCTTCTCCCTCTCCCTTCCGAAGATTGAACCCAGGGCTTTACATATGCTGAACACAGCCTCCACTACTGGCCTACACCCCCTACATATTACATCTTTAAGAATTTGTCCTGTGAGCTGGGAGTGCAGCTTGGTGGTAAAGTGCTTTTCTGCCATGCGCCTGGCCTCCCTGTTTCTCTGCTCTAATTTTCTGTGAGAATTGCCCTGCGTTTGTTGCATTTCCTTCTGCCTAACTTGTTCTGCCATGCTCTGGAATCCCTTGAACTCTCGCACTCTGCTGTGTCCTCTCATTCTCATTTCGCTCTCTTTAGCGCCTTCTGCCTGGTTTCCTTGCACTTCCATTTGCTTGTTTCCTCTTCATCCCCAAGTCAAGTTTTTCTCTTCCTCAAGCAGTTGCTTCGTGTACCTGTTTACACATGAGGAATAGTCACTTTTTCTCAGTGACTAAGTCCCCTGATGAACATGTGTCAAAGGCTCCTCCCCTGTACTACAGAAGTGCTTTTGCATCTGTGGCTCCTCTCTGTGGGAAATGCTGTTGTACTTGCAGCTCCCACACCTCACCTCAGCATCTCTGGACCAGAGCAGCCTGGCCTGCTCACTGTAGCTCCTTGTGCCGCTCTGGCCGTGTAGTGATCCCAGGAGCTTTGGGCGGGCTTTTCTGCCTGAGCTTTCTGGGCACTGCCTGAACACATGGGCACCGCTGCAGCACATGCCACTGCTCCCTTCAGTTCCCTGCCCATCTCTACTGTTTTGGGAGCCCTGACATCTCAGTGAATTACATCCTCCTCCTAACATTACTGAAAGTGAAGTTTGCGTTTTTACTTCTTTTTCCTGTTCTTCTGAGTTCACACTGAAACATCAGCCTATTTCTGAAAGATCTTCTTAGCTAATGTTACCACTCAGAAGGAAACAGTTACCAAAATCACCCCAAAGGGCCAGCCAGATAGCTCAGTGGATTAAAGTGCCTGTTTAGGGATTGGGGTTGGATTCTCCAAGTGCCTTCTGGTCCTGCCCCTGGGGCCCACTGAGAGGCAATTGAGACTAGGTGTGGTGGCTCACCTGTAATCCCAGCACTTGGGAGGCTGAAAACAGGAGGATCACTACGAGTCTGGTCTGTGTAGTGAGACCCTGTAGGCCCTGTACTAAATGCATTTTTAAAAAATCACTCCTAAAACTCTTTGGTCATGTTAGGTTGTAGACAATAAGTTGTGACTTTGACCTGGAAACCTTTATGGAAAAGAAGGTGGCAGAATTCTGTTATAGCTAAAACAACAAAACAAAAACCACTTTTTTTGGGGGGGAGGGGACAGTGTTCCACAGTGTAGTCCAGGTTGGCCTTGGATTCACTGGGTAGCTCAAGGTGGTCTGCAATTCATCGTAATCCTGCTTCATCCTCCATATGCTGGGATTACAGGTGCGCACTACTGTACCTAACCAACAAAAAGCTCTAGCAGAAAGGTGAGGAAACATAGACCACCTAGGGCTCTGCCCAAGTGGGACTAGGCAACATGCCATTGTTTCTGTATGTGGTTTGATGAGAAGAATGCAGTGAATTTATTTAAATTTAGTTAAATAAATTTATTACAGTCAAAGATACATTGCCACGAATCCTTTTCGCATGCTCCCCTCTCTTCAGACACACATTCCATCATTCTGACCACTTTCTGCAGCAGCTCTGCAAGTCCTCTTTCATGTCTTTAATTGTACCATTGTGGCTTCCTTGGTGTCCTGAGTTGACTCAGTTTGTGGACCTTTCATGGAGAAAAGCCAAAAGTTACACAGCGCCAGATCTGGTGAATAAGGTAGATGAGGACACGGCATGGTGTGTTTGACAGAAATTTCTGTAAGCTGCACTAGCAAATGTCAAGAATGATGGCATTAATGTGTTTACCACAAGGAAGATGAATAGCAGTGTATCTTTTACTATAATGGTTTTTTATTTGTTTTTGTTGAGACAGGGTCTTGTTATGTAGTCCATGCTGGCCTCGAACTCTCAGCAGTCCTCCTGTCTCAGCCTCCTGAGGTTGAGATTACAGGTGCAGTAAGGTGAGGTTTTCTGCTTATGAGCTTTTGACTGTGAGCTTCCAAGAAGGTTAGACAAAAAGGGAGCTATAGCTGTGGGGCTCAGGTGAACACCAACAGGTTGCTCAGGACAGCAGCTGTCTTCGGTATTGAGATCAAGAGGAAAACTTGCTCTTGCGGCTCACTGAGAGGACATGATATAGTATAAACAGTGTCAACAACAGCTTCATGGAAACACTAATGTTTTGACAGCTTTCAGTTTCTGATGTGTTTTCAAGTGGCCTTCAGTGCCAGCCAGAGCCGTTCAGCAGACACACTTCCCGTGAGTTTCAGCAACAGCGAGATCCCGGCTTACTGTTCTAGCAGGTCTAGTTTCACACCAGTCTCAGGAAGGAACTATACTTTTCCATCAGTCTTTCCTAAAGATTCTTCCATGCAAATGTTTGCCAGGCATTGGCAGCAGAGTTTGACAAGTTCAAAGATTTGGGTGCCAGTGAAAGGCCTTTTGTAAGCTCTCCTGCAGACTGACCTAAGCCCCTATCAACTGTTGACTTGTTTGCAGGCATTTGATATAGACATTTAGGATCCTCATTGCAAACATTCTGCCATCTTATCTGTAGGGACGTATTCTACCATCTTATTTGTTGTCTGTCAGTGGTCCCTGAGAGAACAGAGAGGATTGAGAAAGTCAAGATAAGGGATCATTACAGCTGAGGTCAGGCAGTGGACCGTGCCTGATTCGCAGGGGCCCCAGAGCAGCAGTGGGAACATTTATTTATACCTTTGCAAAGTTGCAAGACACAAGGTTGCCTAGTGACTAATGGCCCACAATGTCCAGGTAGGATGTTTTTATACTTTTTAAAAAAACTTTATTTATTTATATTATGGCTGGCTCAGCCTGCTCTGGGCTTGGGCTTGTGCAGCATGCGGTGCTGGGGATCAAACCGCGATCCCTCCAATTGTCTAAGCTTGCCTAAGTAGGCGTTTTAGACCGCTGAGCTATCTCACCGGCCCTATGCCTTTTTTTTTTTTTTTTTTTTTTTTAATGTATTTGCTACAGGGTCTCACTACACAGCTCAGATTTATAGTGATCCTTCTGTTTTCAGCCTCCCCAGCACTGGGATTACAGGCATGTGCCACCATGCCCCATATTAGTAGCCTTCTCAGCACACCTAGGGGCAGGGCCAGTGTGGCATGTGGTGTCCCCAGTACCTGTGCTTGCCTAAGCAGGCGCTTAGTCCAGGCATGTCCAGACATTTTTTTTTTCATTGTGAAAAAGTCTAAAAGTATGGAACGCTTCATGAATTTGCGTGTCATCCTTGCACAGGGGCCATGCTAATCTTCTCTGTATTGTTCCAACTTTAGTATATGTGTTGCCGAAGTGAGCACCCAACGGACATTAATTTTTTTTTTTTTGGCGGTACCAGGGTTTGAACTCAGGACCTTGCACTTGCCAGGCAGGCACTTGTGCCATGGAGCTATCTCCCCAGTTCCCCAACAGACATATTTTAACAAAACATTCTATGATATTTTGAAAAGGGATTGAGCCTTAGGGATACCTCAGTGATACTAAAAGAAAAACCCTTGTGCATCTGTTTTCCAAATGTAATTGAACACGTCAGCATCAGCACCATGGTCAGGGTATAACCTATTCTTTAATTAGGACTTTCACATTCCCACATGATCCCATTTCCCAGTGGAGAAACCGGTGAAGACACGACACACAAATTTTTAAAACTCTCCGCGATAAGAAACCTAACAGCTGAATACCCAGTTATTAAACCTAGATTGATTCATTGCTTTTATCAATGAATGAAACCCAGAGCCTCCGAGATCCTAAGCAGAAGCTTTACCACAACTCCAGAGCAAACCTACCTGCTTTTGAAAACTTAAATGATTTTCTAGTTTTTTTTTTTTGTTTTTTTCAGTACTGGGGATTGAACTCTATTTTCTTTTTCTTTTCCTTATTTTTATTTTTTTGTCTTTTTGAGACAGGGTCTCGCTATATAGTTCAGGCTGGCCTTGTAGCACAGGCTGGTTTCAAACTTGCACTGACCCTCCGGCCTCAGCCAAAGTGCTGGGATTACAGGTTTACACCACCACGCCCCGCGTATTTCCATCATGTTTCACTTAAAAAAAAAAAATCCCCTTTGGTCTCTTTTTCTTCTCATGTCGGGAAATTGAGTGGACCTTGTTTATTTTTCTCCACCATTTCAGATTTTGAGATACGGAGACAGAATGGGGAGAACTCCGATCCAGACGTGCTGGAGATACTCTCGGGAATCCCGGAGAGGGCCAGTGCGCAGCTTTCTGACAGGGACAGCTGCTCCGAGAGAGACTGCGACCTGGAGGAGGCCGGGGGCGCTGCCGCTGTGAGTGAGGCTGCGGGGGAGGCGCCAGGCCAGGGCCAGGAGCTCGGGCAGCTCATAGGTCTGCAGGGCACCTACCTGGGCGAGAAACCCTATGAGTGTCCCCAGTGCGGAAAGACCTTCAGCCGGAAGTCGCACCTGGTTACGCATGAGCGGACCCACACCGGGGAGAAGCACTACAGATGTGACGAGTGCGGCAGGAGCTTCAGCGACGGCTCCAACTTCATCCGGCACCAGACCACGCACACGGGGGAGAAGCCGTACACGTGCGGGGACTGCGGGAAGAGCTTCCGCCGCGGCGCCAACCTCGTCGCGCACCAGCGCACCCACACGGGCGAGAAGCCCTTCCAGTGCAGCGAGTGCGGCAAGCGCTTCAGCCGCAGCCCCAACCTCGTCGCGCACCAGCGCGCGCACACGGGCGAGAGGCCCTACGCGTGCCCCGAGTGCGGCAAGCGCTTCAGCAGCCGCTCCGGCCTCAACACGCACCGGGGCGTCCACACGGGCGAGAAGCCCTACGCGTGCAAGGAGTGCGGCGAGCGCTTCAGCTACAGCTCCAACCTGATCCGGCACCAGCGGGTGCACACGGGCGAGAAGCCCTACCAGTGCCCGGACTGCGGGCAGCGCTTCAGCCAGAGCTCGGCGCTCGTCACGCACCGCAGGACGCACACGGGCGAGAGGCCCTACGCGTGCCGCGAGTGCGGCAAGCGCTTCACCCGCAGCTCCAACCTGGCCACGCACCGCCGGACCCACCTGGCGGAGAAGCCCTACAAGTGCGGGGCGTGCGGCAAGAGCTTCAGCCAGAGCTCCAGCCTCATCGCGCACCAGGGCGCGCACACGGGCGAGAAGCCCTACGAGTGCCCGACGTGCGGCGAGAGCTTCAGCTGGAGCTCCAACCTCATCAAGCACCAGCGGGTGCACACGGGCGAGAGGCCCTACCCGTGCAGCGAGTGCGGCAAGAGCTTCCGCCAGCGCTCCCAGCTCGCGGTGCACCAGCGCGCGCACACCGGCGAGAAGCCCTACCCGTGCCTCCTGTGCGGCAAGAGCTTCAGCCGCGGCTCCGTCCTGCTCATGCACCAGCGCGCGCACCTGGGGGACAAGCCCTACCGCTGCCCCGAGTGCGGCAAGGGCTTCAGCTGGAACTCGGTGCTCATCATCCACCAGCGCACCCACACGGGCGAGAAGCCCTACAAGTGCCCGGAGTGCGGCAAGGGCTTCAGCAACAGCTCCAACTTCATCACGCACCAGAGGACTCACATGAAAGAGAAACTGTACTGAAGCAGCCAGGCTTGAAGGAGGGCAGCGCGGAGCAGGGGCCTGAACACCCCTCGTTCTAAACGGTGGCAGTTAGCCCTGCCAGGCTGGGGCCTTGCTGGGTGGGAGTCCAGTTCCCTGCAGTGCAAGAACAGCAGAGCAGACAGGGATATAGCTCAGCAGCACAGTGGCTGCCTGGAAAGTGCAAGGCCCTGAATTTGATTTCCGGTACAACAAAAAAACGGAAGCTGGGAGGCTGGAAGGTTTGGTCTTTTTCTGTTATGTTTCAGGACGTGATTGGCCCACTCTTCTAATTGTTCCTGCCTTGATCTTCTTGGTAATGTTTCTCTATGTGGACTGGGCATCTATTTTCATGGTTCTGGTTGTTGGGCTGAAGTCCCTTTATCCAGCCTCCTGCTCACAGTGTCTGGGCCTTCTGTGATCCTGTCATCTACTCGAAAGGGAAGTCCTTCTGTTTCCCAAATGTATCAGGGGCATAGATGGGAGCAACAGGGCCTGTCCAGATGGCGGCCTGT
Source organism: Capromys pilorides (assembly GCA_004027915.1). Taxonomy (NCBI): domain Eukaryota; kingdom Metazoa; phylum Chordata; class Mammalia; order Rodentia; family Capromyidae; genus Capromys; species Capromys pilorides. Next base: position 53,150 of record PVKN010000348.1, on the reverse strand, counting down.
GGCCTCACTTCTGGCTCTTCTGTCATGTGTGAGGTGTCATCTGTGAGCCCAGCTGCCCACCACACCTGGTGGGGTTCCTGTCATCAAGCTGACACAGCCCTGCATGCTGCCCTCTCAGTTCTGAATACTGTGTACTCATCTCCTTGTTCCTGTGTATTTTATATACGCAGGCCTAGGAGTCTGTTCCAGGGTGTTTGGACACTGAGAACAGGGTTTTAAGGCAGTGCTGTCTTTAAGGGCAGACATCAGATCTGGAAAGCTCTGGGTTTGAGTCAGGAGTTTGTCCTGGGTTCCTGTGTCATCTTGGTTTCTCCCAGTGCTTTGTTCTTAGGATACTGAGCTGTGAGACACTGAAGTGACAGCAGACGGTGGGTTGGTTAGGAGGGGAGAGGCGAGCAGATGCAGTGTCTTGGAAAATGTGAAGCTGCTTTCTACTTGTAGACCTGGGCTCACAGGATGGAAGCTCCATTTTGCCTAATAAAACAGATTCCCAGTCTTCCCGAGCCTGTGTTCTGCTATGTGTTAAGAACCTGAACTTGACTGTTCAGACTCCGGCCTCCCCCTGACACCTTGAGCCTCACATAGGGTGGCCAAGACCATTGGCGGGAAGAGGCTTCAACAAAGCACACTTTTGGGGAACCTCCACTCTGTCCACTGTTCTTTGTGAGCCCCACTTTCAGTCTGTCAGCAGGATTTTGGCACAGCCACATTGGCTAAGGAGTGGCCTCCTCTGGTAACTCCTCCAGAGTCAGTTTTGTTAGGCACAGGCAGTGGTAGTGGTTAAACCAAGCCAGCAAGGTTATGAAACGCCTACTCCCGATTCTGTCCCTTTGTGGGCATTTGGCAGATGGTCACTGAGTACTAGGTGTTGGGGAAGCTCAGGAACAGAAATCTCCATAGCTGGCCAGTGGGAGCTTCCCTTCTGGGAAGCCAGGTTCATGACTGACCGTGAGTTCCTGATTTTTTTTTTTTTTGAATACTCAAACTTGACTATTAGAGGAATCTTGAGTTGAAAAGTTTTAAGTCTTGAGAATTAATATTAAGCTTTTTGAATTTTGTTTTTTACTCCTACCTACCTGTTAGAAACACAAAATACCCTGAAAAAAAGAAGTAAGATTGGGCTGATGAGATGGCTTAGCGGTCTAAAGTGTGTACGTTGGGAAGTTTAGGCCACAGCGCAGGGACTGCGGCTTGATCCCAGGCCCCCGTGCTGTGCCGCCCCCCATCCCCCAGGGAAGGCTGAGCCAGCCAAAATACAAATATGTAATGTGGTTGAAGAAAATAAAATAAACTTTAAAAAAAAAGAAGATTGGCTGGAATTGGCAGAATTGGGCTAGAGTGAGATTGGGAAAATTGCAGACATTCTGGAGAGGTTGAGCACTTGTTGCCTTGCCTCATGTCCTGCTTCCTGTCTTCAAGGCAGAGGGCTAGTGTCTCAGAGCCTTCCTGGGGCTTCGTTCTGGAGGGAAGGACATGGGTATCTACCCTAAGAAATTCTAACAAGAGCTGGCCAATAGCTGAGAGGACTACAGCACCTGCTTAGGCAGGCACAGGGACTGGGATTCGATCCCCGCACGCTGTGCCAGCCTTGCCACCAGGGCATGCTGAGATGGCAACTGAGACTGGGTATTGTGGCACGTGCCTGTAATCCCAGCACTTGGGAGGCTGAAAACAGGAGGATCACCGCTAGTATGACCTGTGTAGTGAGAGCCTGCAGACCCTGTACTAAATACATTAAAAAAAGGGGGGGAAATTTTAACAAGTTCTTGGCTCCTTGGCAGATCTCACACCGTGCTGCAGCTTGCAGCTGTTACATCAGTGTCTGTGACAGTACTGTGTCTTTAGGGACTAAGCTGTTGTCCCTAGTATTTAAGATCAGAGGAACAAACTGTGCTTTGTAGCACACGCCTGTAATCCTAGCGCTTGGGAGACCAAGGCTGGAGAATTACGCATTTGAGACCAGCCTAAACTATATATTGAGATCCTGTCTCCCAAAAAAAAGTTTAAACTCAGCTTGGTAACAGCTAGAACCAGCCCCTCTCCAAGAAAGAAGACTGCAGACATAGCTCAGTGTAGACTTTAGAGGCAAGGGCCGGCCAAATAACTCAGCGGATTAAAGTGCCTGCAAGCAGGTATAGGGTTCAGGGGTTTGATCCTGGGTCTGCCGTGCTGGCCCTGTCCCTGGGGTACGCTGAGATGGCAGTTGAGACTGGGTGTGGTGGTGTGCACCTGTAATCCCAGCTCTTGAGAGACTGTAAACAGGCAAATCTTTGAATCCAATCTAGTAGACACTGAACACCCTATAAACCCTTCCCTAAAATATATATAATCAGTCCTTAGTCCTCAGTAATACTGCATGTATACACACACACACACACACACACACACACACACACACACACACACACAATCAAAGGAACAGCCTTGGGACAATAAGGAATCTAGAATAAGTTTTTAAAAGAAGATTAAAAAGAAAAAAAACCCAGTTGTTTCAGCCTAAGCTGTCCCTCAAGTCCAAATCTGCTAGTCTCCTGTGTAACCTACATCACTGCCCTCCCCATCCCCCTTGGATTTCCTCAGATCGGAGCACCTGGACCTTGTGGTCTGGACCCCCAGGGCCTGCCCATGTTGTCCGTAGCTCCTCCAGGCTCAGCGTGGGGATGGACAGGCCTCCACACGTGACCTCTGCTTGCCATTTCACTTGGGGCTCAGGACACTAGCATGCCTGGGCTCCAGCCTTCCCTCTCTTGGCAGATCCCCTCCTGGACTTCTTCCCCCAGACCCAGTGGACCTAGCACAACTACTGTGAGTAACCCCACCTCCCAGTCTCCCCCAGCCCCAAACCTGGGTGTAAGCCAGGGCTCCTCCCTCCTTCCTCTTAGCCCCTCAAATCCACCTGGCTGCGTCATAGCTCCTGGGCTGCAGAGAACAAATTGAGGCCTTGACTGGAAACCTGTGAGGAAGAGGTAAGAGCACAGCTCCATGCTCAGAAGGTGTAGAAACCAAACCAGACCACAAATTAACTGGCAGGAAGTTGAAATAGATTATCTGGCTTGGCTAGGTGGGAATGCCTGGTTTGATAAAAAAAATATAGTGAATGGTTAAATAAATTTGTTACAGAAAAGACATATTGCCATGAGCCCCCTCCAGTACTCCCCTTGCTTCTAACATACCCACCCCCTCATCCTTGTCACTTTTTGAAACAGTTCTGGAAGTCCTCTTCCTGAGTGTCTTCAGATGTGGTGTCATGGCTGCTTCTGTGTCCTGAATTGATTTAAAACGTTGACCTTTCAGAGTCATTTTGACTTCGGGGAAGAGCCAAAAGTCACCCAGGGCCAGATCCAGTGAGTACGGTAGATGAGGACAGGCCATGATGTTTTTATGAGCCTGCTTTTCCACGGGATGGCCCTCGGCAGCAGCACTCATTTATTTATTTGTTTGTTTGTTTGTTTGTTTGCTTGTTTGTTTCTTTATTTATTTATTTTATGGCAGGCTCAGCCTGCCCTGGTGGTGGGGCTGGCATAGCATGTGGTGCCGGGGATCGAACCACAGTCCCTATAGTTGCCTGAGCTTTCCTAAGCAGGCTCTTTAGACCACTGAACCATCTTGTTGGCCCCTCAGCACTCATTTTTGATCCCATCTCCTGACACTCAGGAAAGGACTTCTGAAACTGCTTCAGAAAGTCACAGTGGGATACGTGTGTTGGAAGCAAGGGGTGCCTTGGCCCACCAAGGCCCACCATGGCAGTGTGTCTTTTAGCATACTATATTATTTAAAAATGCACTGTGTTGTTTGATCACACTGCCTAGAGTGGCTTCTTTCCCTGTCATGGCTGCACCTTCCCCCTCCTGGCTCTCCCTACCTTGCCAGTGTCACTTTCCAGGTACTTGGACACAGTGCGTTCAGTGCTAAGCACACTGCTCTGAGTTGTTTGGGTTGTTCAAAGCAGTACTTCGGAAAATGCACTCAATGGGCTGGCAAGGTAGCCCAGTAGTCTGGTCTAAAGCTCCTGCTTGGGCAAGCTTAGGCAAAGTTCAAGGACCTTGGTTCGATCCTCGCCACTTCATGCTGCGCCAGCTCCACCCCCAAGGTGGGCTGAGCCAGCCACACACACACACACACACACACACACACACAAGCACTCTACAGGACTATACCCTTTCAGAGGAAGGAGTGTGCTTTTCCTTTTAGCAGCAGCCAGAATGAAGTTCAGTCCCTCTGTGGCTTCTGATGGGAGCAAGACCCACAACAGCATTCAGTGCGGGAAGAGCATGTCTTTCCCTCTGCACAGTGTGGATATCAAAGTGTAACGTTCAAGCTGTGCATGCCCAAAGGACCACGTAGCTCAGGTTGCATGAGGACCTATCTAGGTCAGCAGACTGACAAAGTGGCCCAGGTTTACAGAAGAAATGGCACCACGCAGAACAAGTACAGAGGGACAAGCTCATGCACAACCACATCCCCAAGGCCAAAGCAGAAGGAAGCCAACAAAAATCAGCCTGGAATGGAAAGCCCAATCTCACCAGGTAGGAAAGGAAAGTGACAAGTTACATTCGAAGATACACTTGAGAAGATGCAGGAATAAAGGGATCTTCTGTATAACTTTCTTTCTTTTTTTTTTTTTTTTTAAATTTTATTTATTTATTTATTTGCTTGTTGTGTTTGTTTGTTTCTTTATTTATTCATTTTGTGGCTGGCTCAGCCTGCCCTGGTGGTGGCGCTGGCGCAGCATGTGGTGCCGGGGATCGAACTGCAGTCCCCGCAGTTGCCTGAGCCCTCCCAAGCAGGCGCTTTAGACCACTGAACCATCTCGCCGGCCCTGTATAGCTTTCATTAACTATTAATGGGGGGTGGGGCAAAGGAGTGCTTTGCTTTTTTTCTGCCACTGCAGCACAAACCAGGCCCTAGTCCAGTGTTGGAGCAAGTAGACGCTCTGTAATTGGTTGGCGAGTGAATAAATGTGAATGGTACTTATCTGGAAGCAACCAGGCCTATGTGCACAGTGGGCCAGGAGGAGTGAGGCATTACCACACAGGCATCAAAGACAAGTCACCAACACCATTAGTTGGGGACTGAACCTAGGGCCTTTCCCCTGAGACTATATATATAAAATCTCCCTGTTGTATTTCTTATGAGACAGAGTCTCAATAAGTTGCCTAGACTGGCCTCAAACTTGGAATTTTTCTACTGTCTCCCAGTGAGAAAGAAATTTTAAGTGGCAGAGATCCTGAACAGGAATTAGTGCCACACTACCCGTGACCTCAGGCCGAGCTGCCCTGGGTTATTCAGCTGCCCTAAAGCCTTAAGTGGAAATCCTTTGTACAGGGCTCTGATGCTCAGTGCCACCAGCACAGCACAGTGCAGGCCAAGACCCCCACCTCTCTCAGGACAGGGGACCAACACCCTTTAGCTGCACCCACTCTAGTCAGGGCTCTAGACCCCCAAGATTCTCTCCATCATGTAAAAAGACCACATTGCCAGGGAGATGGCTCAGTGTCACAAGTGCCTGCCTGGCAAGTGCAAGGTCCTGAGTTTATCCCTGGTACCAAAAAACAAAAAATAAAAAGGCCACATCTTTTTTATCCATTGCTCAAATGATGGGCATTTGGGTTGCTGTTTCAAGATCTAGCTAATTTAAGTCATGTTGTTATAAACATGAGTGCACGTACATTCCTGTGGTAGTGTTTTCAATTCTTCTGGGAAGATACCCAGCAGGGGAATAGCTGGGTCAAATGGGACCTCCAACCCTAGGTTTTTGAGTTATCTGCACACTGATTTCCACAGTGGTTACATCAGCCTACTCTCCCACTCATTAGGGAGATTGGTCGGTAGTTCTTTTTTTTTTTTTAAGTATTTAGTGTAGGGCTTACAGGGTCTCACTGCACAGATCGACTCGTAGTGATTCTCCTGTTTTCAGCCTCCCACGTGCTGGGATTACAGGTGCACGTCACCACACCCAGTCTCAATCCCCGTCTCTGCACTCCCTGAGTGTGGGTCCTGCACGGCATGCTGGGGAATTGAACCCCAGCCGCTGCACTCTGCCTAAACAGGCACTTTAGTCCACAGAGCTATCTGGCCAGCCCTAGTTCTCTTTCTTAGTTGGGTCCTTGTCACTTTCCACCACCCTGTTCTGTGACGGTGGCGTGGGGGGGTGGGGGTGGCCTATTTATTGTGCCACATACGATGTCAGTATAGATACAGCTATTTTGTTGGCCTTAAGCAAATTGCTGCAAAATAGTTTCGATCCCTTTCCCACACTTTCCAACCAGATTGGCCCTTGACTCCTAGTCCTTGGCTTTTAGGAACCTTCGGAAGCTGGCTCCCATCATAGAGAAGTAAACTCCACAGGGAACAGAGCCAACCCATCCAAAGGCTGTCTCCTTCCCCTCAATGCTGGGGAGCTAATGCTTGTCATTCTCACTAGAGTTCACTCAGCAACTTGTGTCTCTGCTTCTAGGATTTTAAGTTTGATGTAGTGACTCAACAGCAGGTGGTTTTCAGTGAGGTGCTGGAAGAGGTCTGAGCTTCGGAGCATAGCTATCTGGTTCTCCGAGCTGAGCCCAGCAGAGCCAGCCTCCCAAAGTGCAGGAAAAGCTTCGCATAGTGAAACTGAAGAAGTATTCCTCTGGGAGCAGGATGTGTCCCTTCTAGGGATGACTCCGGACCATGGCCCTCCTGTCAGAGCTTTTGGCATTTCTGCTGTCAGGAAGCATCAGAACGCTGCAGGCCCTCATTCAGCTCCAGAAGCTCTGTCACCAGTGGCTGAGATCAGACAGTTGTATGAAAGAGCAGACCCTGGAGCTGTGGTCCCAGAACAGTTCCTGACCTCCTTCCCCAGGAGATCCAGATTTGGGGCCCAGAGCAGCAACCCAAGGTGAAGCAGAGGCCATAACCCGGTTAGGAGATGGTTGCAGGTAAGAGAAGAAAGCGTGTTCTGAGTCGTTCACGCAGAGCCCCCTCAGTAGTGGCTGCAGTGGGGGTGGTGTATGGAACGCTGGTATTTGTGTCCAGCTGGAATTTGTTATCCCCTGGTCCTGGAAACTGTGACTTTTCTTCCAAGTGCAGATGGGCTCTTAGGGAAGGCCCAGCTCTTGCTTTTCTGAGTGTTGCTCCCTGCTGTTAAATAAGAGAACTGCCTGAAATGCCTTGAGCAGCGCATGTGACTGAGAGGATGGCTCCAAGTCTGTGGCAGCCAGCTGGGAGCAGGTGGCTCCACTGGTAAGCGTGGGCACTGCCACGCCTGTTACAGAACTGCTGAATCACTTGATCAGTCCTCTGTGGGTTTTTTTAAGACAGGGTCAGTTTGCAGTGACCCTTCCGCCTCAGTCTCCCATGCTAGAGTTACAGCCACGTGCTTCCTAGCTTCAGGGTTGGCAGGGCAGATGGGAGCAGCTGCCGGAGAGCAGGCTGGCCAGGCTGGGCCTTATCTCTGTGGAGTCTTCACACGGCCAGACTCTTTCCTTGCTGCTTCCGGCCACCACTACCCAAGCGCTGGAGGACGGGAGGGTGGCAGGAAGCTCTGGGGCTATAAGGAACCGAGAGTTTTGGGAAATTTTCTGGGTCCATGAAGAACTGCTGTGGCCATGTAGCCGCCAGGAGCCATGGATGGTGGCACAGTGCAGGAGCAGGGTTTCCTGTGGGCCTGGGCAGCGCTCCTGACCCAGGGAGGCTGTGGGCTAGGCTTGTCTAGACCTGCGCATGAGCAGTTCCTGGATGGCCTCTGACGTGCAAAGCAAACAGGGCCCAGGAATAAATGGAACAGTTTTTCACTCTTAAAATAGTTTCCATTGTGTTTGCTTTTATACTCTTTCCTGACAGCTTTCCAGAAACTCCTGAAACCGAGCACAAGCTACACATGTTACCACAGTGCCTAATTAGACTCATAAAACAAGACTCTTCAGTAATAAGGCTTTTTTTCTTAAAAACAAATAACCTACCCCAAAAGGACTCACTGCAATGAGCTGTACTTTACCTGTCATTACTTTTTTTTGGGGGGGAGGGGCATTTCCAACATTAGAATTTATCTTGAAGAATTTCTTGGAGCTGGGGAGATAGCTCCGTGGCACAAGTGCCTGCTTAGCAAGTGCAAGGTTGTGAGTTTGAACTCTGGTCCTGCAAAAAAAGAAAAAAAAAAAGATTCTTAAAGGTGGTTTTCAGGCCTCCTCAGGCTGCCTCACCTCCAGGCTCTCCCAGCAGGAAAGCAGTTTGCAGCTTGGACTGGGAAGCACTTCATAAATGCTGACAGAAGCTGGGCAAGGTGGCACATCCTTGTAATCCCAGAATTTAGGAGTCTGAGGCTGGAGGATCCACACAAATTTAGGGTCAGCCTGGGCTACACAGTGAGATCCTGTCTCAAAAAACAAAACAAAACAAAAAAACAACAATAAACGCTGACAGAACCAATGCCTTGTTTATCCAGTTTCTTCATCCGTTTTAATCATGAGACTTTGCTCTACCCAGGTTTTGCTTTCCAAAAATAGAGCGCTGGCAGGACATTAATTTGCTGGCATCACTGAGATTTTGAAAGAGTCTGCTGGTGGGGCAGCTTCAGAATTATTCCAGAAATCCAGTTCGGAATGTTTCAGGTCAGTGCTATGCCTTGTGTCTAGATGTCCCCGCAAAGCCTCATGCAGTCACAGGTGGGGCTGGATCTAGAATGTGTGAGGCTGGGACTGATTCATGGTGCAGTGCTAGGCTCAAGGGCACTAAGGTTAAGGGTGTAAGTGTGGAGCCAGCAAGGTAGCTCAGCGGTCTAAGGCGCCTGGTTAGGCAAGCTTAGGCAACTGCAGGGACCCCAGTTTGATCCCTAGCACCACATGCTGCGCCAGCCCCACCCCCAGGGCAGGCTGAGCCGGCCACACACATACACACAAAGCTATAAATGCCATCCAGCCTAAGTAGCTTGGATAAGACATACAGGGTAGAAAGAGCTGTGCCTGTCCCTTGCTTGGTTGCTTCACTGTCTTCTGCCCCCATGAACGGTCTCTCTTTTGCAATGCCACCCTGCCTTGCAGCCAGCTAATGATGGACTGAAACCTTTATCAACTGTGAGCCAAAAGAGCCTTTCCTCCTTTAGTTTTGAGTGTCAGGTATTTTGTCTCAACAATGAGAGAAAAATAACTAAGACAGCCAGATGACAAAACTGATATGGTTTAAAATCATTTCATTAGCTGGGCATGGAGGCACACGCCTATAGTCCCAGAACTCTGGGAAGCTGAGGCAGGAGGATCACAAGCTCCAGCCCAGCCTGGACAATTTAGTGACTTAGTGAGAATGTGTCTTGTAAAGGTGGCAGTGGGGAGGGTGTCACTGCACACAGGTCTTGGGTTCAGTCTGCAGTATAGCAAATAAATAAGTAAATTCACTCTTTCAATGAGTTCTTAGGTGGAAACTTGTTCTGTTACTACCTGATGTAGCTCTACATTATAAAAAGACTTTAGAAATAACCTGGTTCTTCCTTGGAAACTTTTGCCATCATACTTCTTTGGAATTGAAAAATGAGAATGCAAAATACTCTGGGCATAGTTGTGAATGCCTGTAATCCAGCACTCACGAGGCTGAGGCAGGAGGATTGCCGTAAGTTTGAGGCCAGCCTGGGCTATGTAGTGAGACCAATCTCTAAAAAGGAAAGAGAAGGGAAAGGGAAAGGAAAGGCAACTCAAAGCAACCATCCCAGTCCTCATGCTCATGTACAGCTGGCAGGGAGGACACTGGCATCAGGTTCAGGGCACCACCCTGACCCATAGGGACGCTGACGCCTAAAGTCCCGAGTGGCACACTCAAATGGGGAGAGGCAGTTTTCAACTGAGTCTGAGCCCGAGGCCAGACTGAGGTGTGTAAAGAATTGACACAGTGCCAGGGAGACAGCTCAGGAACTAAGCACCTGCTTAGGCAAGGGCAGGGACCAGGGTTAGATCCCCAGGACCACATGCTGTGCTGGCCTGTCCCCAGACGTACTGAGCTGGCCAGGGAGACTGGGCTTGGTGGCGCATGCCTGTAATCCCAGCACTGGTGAGGTTGAAACAGGAGGATCACTACAAGTCTGAGCTGCATAGTGAGAACCTGTACCAAACACATAAATAAAATTAAAAAAAAAAAAAAAAAAGGACCTGCAGAGGACACTGTTGGTGGTGACCACAACCCATCTGTCCACTGCCCCCACATAGGGCTCCTCCTTTCCTCCTCCAGGGCTTTAGCCTTCTCCTCAACACAGTGAGGCTGTGTCTGAGCGAGACGCGCGCTCACATGCCTGCGCATTCAGTGCCTCCGTGTCCATGCATGTCCAGCCCTGTGCCATGGGCTCCATCTACAGCCTCAGTGACCATCTCAGCCGCTCACCAGACCATTCTGTGACAAGGCCCGTATCACACAAGAGCCAATCCACGTACCCCTGATGTTTGTGTCTCTGCAGTGATGCCACTGACCTCCTGGGTCTTCAAACCACTCTAGGGTCAGGAAATGTGTGGAGTCACAGTTACTCCTGCAAGTCCCTGACACAGCTCAGCAGGAAAGGATGGGATCCTGATAGGACTGTGAGCACCTGAGAGCGCGAGCGGTCCTGCCTCCCTCTACTGGGCTGGGCTGAGAGGCCCTGGGTGGCCCAGCCTGTGGGGTGCCCTAGCCTGTGGGGCCCTACACCTACATGGGTCCTTCCTGCCATTCACAACCCACTTTACTTCACTGTGGCCCTTGTCCTCATCTGTAGGATAGGGCAGTGGCAGCGGCTGAACAATCACACTATTTCTGAGGCCATCATTCAAACATCTGACCTAGGAGAAGACCACAACCATGGCCCTGGGCAGGGCACAATTCCAAGATCTAAAATGTATCTAAATAGTAAGCACCATAAATCAACCTAATGCACTTACATCTACTTTGACACAAAACTGGAGGGTGGTAGAACCCAGGGGATTTGCCGTCTCTGCTTCTTGCAGTCTTCGGCATCCTCTGGACATCTGGCCAGCAGCTCACGGCTCTCTCCAGGATCCCCCTCTGCTCTATGCCCCCCACTCCCTGTCCTGGTGCGGCAGCTGCCCTGGATGCCACCTCCAGACCCTTCCCTCCCCACAGCAACTTGGGCTTCTGGCTTCCGGGCCAGGCCCTGGAAGTGACTGCTACACGTTTCATGAGTGTTTTTTGGCAAAGCAGCTTTTAAATTCACACATCAATTCTATTATTTTCTAAATTACTCACTTTGCTTTTACAAATACTATAGCTTCCTCAATAGCACACCGGTAATTCAGTTCTCTAGAGGAAGAACCAACTCTGCTTTGCAACATTTGCCAACTTCCAAGATGTAAATACTCCCACCATAGTAATTTTGAGCTATCAACGTGACATGGCTTGAGCACGGAGCTGGGGAGAAGCTACAGCATCAGCCCTCCTGAAGAGGTGGAAATGACTGAGGAGACTCCAGGAAATGCTGGGAATGGTCTCATCTTGAAACTGAAAAATTAAATGTTTTCAAAATGTAACACTCTACTAACTTCACTGTTCACAAGTAATCAAAAAGTCCATCGCCCCAAGAAATCCCTTTCTGAGCTGGTGTGGGGGGGTCTAAACTTCTAGTCCCAGCAACCCCCATCGCTTGGGCTCAGTGCTTTAGGGACTGTGTCTCAAAAGCAAAGCAAAACAGAACAAAACAAAAAACCCACCAAACATGGGCAAGTTGGTGCACATCTGTAAGTCCAGGGAGGCTGAGCAGGAGGATCACAAGTTTAAGGCTTGTCTTAGTAAAACCTATCTTAGTTCCTTTTCCCACTGCTGGGACAAGATACCTGACCCCCAAAGTTAAAGGAGAAAAGGTTTATTTGGCTCACAGTTGGTGGAGGTTTCAGTCCATAATCAGCTGGGCCCGAGGCAGAGTGGTGTGCCAGAGGAGACGTAATTCACGGCAGGCAGAAGGCAGAAAGCAGAAAGCAGCGAGGGTCCTTAGCAGCTTCTTCCTGCCCTTTTTATACCATATCTAGGCTACTGGGATTAGGGTGGTGCCAAGCCATCAGTAGTGACTTAGTAATCACCTAGCCTTGATCCCAGCATCACACACACCACATGCATCGGTCACTTATGAAAAACCCAGACACAAACTGTAGCAGCAATTTAGTGAGAACAAAAAGAAAAGGCTGGGGCATAGGTGTGTGAAGGCCCTGAGTTTACGTGTGAGTTGGAGACTATTCAGATAGTCTCAAATAAGTGAATAAGCAAACAGCAGCACCCACTAATGTTGTTGTGGGTCAGTAATCAACAATTTCAAAAGCACGGCCCGGCTCAGCCTGCCCTGGGGGTGGGGCTGGTGCAGCATATGGTGCTGGGGATTGAACCACAGTCCCTGCGGTTGCCTAAGCTTTCCTAAGCAGGCACTTTAGACCCCTGGACTATCTTGCCAGCCCAAAAGCATGATTTCTGAGAACCCTTTAATAAATGTTACAGTGAGAAACTGTACATGACAGCAAGATGAGCATAACCTTTAATACCTGCTAGAAGGAAATGCTTGTGAAATTCTTAGGGCGTGGTCTCTTTGGCCTTCCACCCCTTGAGGGCAGAGTTCACCAGTTCTGCCTGGGCTGCCAGGCTGGTGACAGCTGGCTTCCGTTCTCCCATTAATCCCTTTATTAATATGTGGCCCTGGACTTACATGTATCTGAATAGTCTCAAACTCACAGGTAAGAGAAATGCAAACCAAAGCTATAGTAACCATGCTGTTTACCAGACAGGCAAAGGCCAAGCAGGTGGTGAACAGGCTGCTGGGGAGGCGAAGCGTCAGAGGCCAGCCCTTTGCTAGCAGTGGGAGCAGAAGCTGGCACAGTATGGATGGGGGTGCCTTGGCAGTGTCTATCAAACTGAAGACGCACACATCCTCTGCCTCAGCAATTTTATTTCTAGAAACTTCATCATACAGGAATACTGCTCATGTATATACAAAAGCTGCTCACTGTGCGACTGGTAACTGCAAAAGAGCAACACCAAAACCTTTTTTTCTTTTTTTGAGACAGCGTCTTGATTTGGAGTTCAGACTGGCCTTGAACTCGCGGCAATCCTCCCGCCTCACCTTCCCAATAGCGGGGATTACAGTGTGTGCCCCCACCACCAGCTCCATCGATGCCTTCATTGTACGGAGCAGCCAACAGGCTGAGAGGTTGGCCGACTTGTCCGAGCCCACGCAGTTGGCAGCAGGGCCCTGGGCTGTGGTCTTCTGATCTGGTACCCACCCCGCTTTCCCCAACTCTGTATCAACAGGCGGCACGAGGGTCCACCCAGTCCCACACGTGCACAGAGGCATCGCTGGCTGCTGATAACAAAGTCCTGGGTTTGCAGGGATGCCAGGAGTGGGTGGTGACCACTGGAGCAGCATCCACCTCGCCTTCCTCTAGGAAGATGTGACCTCTGTGGGTGAAGAGCGGCTCCACTCGGCTCCCCACTCCCTCCCAAGATGTGACGTCATAAACCTGGATGGTGCCATCAAAGCCTAAGGAAGACACAGAGCAGAGGGTCACTCCTGAGTCACAGAAGCCCTTTCTTAAGCGGTGGCAGCCAAATAGGCTAAGGTGACCTGGGAATATAGCTCTGTGGCACTGCACCTGGCTGGCAGGCTCAAGGCCCTGAGTTCAATTTCTGGTACCAAAAAAAAAGAGGCTGAAGTGGAAGTCTTCCTCTCCTGCTCTTTCTGGTCAGCCTCTGGGCCCCTCTTCACCTGCCCCACTCCCCAGTGGGCTCTGCCCAGCCCCAAAGCTCTGCGGTCCAGAGAGGCTACTACAGGCCTTGGCCACCTGGTGGCCAGGATGGAAAGGGCTGCACAGTGGGCTAGAAGCTTACTGCGGAGCTCCTTCTGAGAAGCAGTTTCCTCAGGGACTTCTGATCCCTCCTGATCTTGCTCCTGTTCTCTGAAGACACTAGACCCTGCTCAGCAGTACCTGAGATAGCCAGGCAGTTGTCCAGGCCGGGGGCCCACGTCACTCGCAGCAGCTCCGGGTTGGGACTAGGTGTGGACACTGCACACTGGACTGAGCTCAGGGGGTGGCAGAGATCTCGCGCATCAAGGAGACGGAGTTGTCCATCTGCTCCCAGGCTGGAGAAGCAGGGCCCAGGGCCCCGGTCCCCAACCCTCACTTCTGCACACCATCTCTGGCCACCGGAGCCAGGATTTTGGCTGGCGTTCTCCAAAGGTGCCCATGGCTGGCGGGTATCGACCAGCCCTAGGCGGCCTGAGATGCAGCAGAACGCAAAAGTGTCACCATCAAGGACCTGCAGGCTGCTCAGCTCCTCACGGTCACTGACACCTGCAAGAGAAGAGCTGCTAGAGTAACAAGGCCTGGCATGGGCATGGCTGGCTGGCATTCCCACGCCCTCTCACATTGCACGGCCCTGGCTTGGGCCACCTCCTGGCCTGTGTGGGAGGCTCAGGCCGGGGCCTGCACTCAGCCCCTGGAGCTGGACCAAGGGTGGGTGCTGGTCAGGGATCAGCAGGGCACAGACTCAGTACCTGAACTGTATGTGGTCTCCCCAGATTCCGGATCCACCACTTGCAGACTGCTGAGCCGTGCCCCATGAAGGACTCTGGGTGCTGAGTGGAAGACAGCCAGCCTAGGCCAGAGACTCCCCACTTCCTCTTGGATGGCAATAGTGGTGACAGCTTTAATGACATCTGGGGTAAAGAAAAGCAGGAGTATAGGACACCAGTACAGGTCTGCAATCTTCTACAGGGGCCTGCAGCCCTCTTCCCAAGGGACAGTTAGAAGGATGCAGGGAAGGGGACGGGAAGTTGGCAAGAGACTGCTGAGACATAAGCACCGGGTCATGGCCCTTCATGTGTGTGGTACAAGGAGCTGGACACCAGGCCTCTGCACTAAGCTACACCCCTAGTCCCTTTTCTTGTGGGATACTGGGTCCTGTTAAGTCACTAAACTGCTCAGGCTTTGGGGCCCTGGTGAGATGGCTCAGTGGTCTAAAGCGCCTGCTTAGGCAAGCTTAGGCAAGCTTAGGCAACATCAGGGACCACAGTTTGATCCCCTGCACCACATGCTGCACCAGCCCCACCCCCAGGGCAGGCTGAACTGGCCATAATAAATTGCTCAGGCTGAGCTCAAACTTGTGATCCTCCTGCCTCAGCTTCCCAGAATGCTGGGACTGTGGGCATGCATTTGGCAGACTGACATTTTTAAAACTCTCAGAATCACTGTGATTTCTTTCTAAACTGTTTTACAAATTGCTTCTGCAGCTGACAAACAATGGATTATCGCAGCTAACTCCTAACTCCACCAGCCATTCTGACTTGTTTGGGGAAGAACAGTGAGGAGACACAAACACAAACACTTCGCTGACATCACCCCTTCTGTGAAAAACAGGCACAGATTTCATGAACTCATGTTTCACATCCTCAGGCGACTTGCTAAAACTTGGCAAGCAGGGGTTACGTGGCGCAGCACTTGTGCTGTGCATTCTTCTCTGGGAGGCGAAGCCAGCTGCTGTGCTACTGGGTGAGTCTGGACCTGTGAAGCTAGCAGACTTCGGTACTTGTCCAAAGATGAGTAGGGAAGGTGTGGTACAATGGGACACAGCGGCTGAGACAGCAGATGCCACTTTCTCTGCAGTAGTAAATCCCCTGGACAAGAATGGGACCAGTGGTGTGGTGGGTTGTGTACTTTACATGAAATGCTTGTAGGGGATACAGCTTTCTGTGATCTTTGCTTAGAACTTACAGTAAGATCACGAGCCACAAACACTCACTAATCTTCTCTGATGGTAATGATGCATCGGAAGAAGAAAAATCTTACATGGGCCTTCCTTCCTGACAGAGAAGTGAGTCTAGGGAGAAATGGTGTAGAAGAAATCAAATGACATCTTTTCTTCAAAAATGTACAGCGGGGCTGGGATCAGCGGTGCATGTCTGTAACCCCGCACTTGAAAGGCTGAGGCAGGACTGCCACAGGTTGAAGGCCAGCCTGAACTACATAGTGAGATCCTGTCTCAAAAATCAAACAAACGGCAAGAGAGTTCAGTGGTCTAAAGCACCTGCTTAGGCAAGCTGAGGTAGGAGATCATGCTTTGATCTCTGGCACCACATGCCACATCAGCCCCACCCTCAGGATGCACTGAGCCAGCCTCCCCGCCCCAAAATCAAACAACAATAATAAATTGTTGTGGACTTAGGAAACACTGCAAGACACTGCAGTGCCAGCTGTACCGACTTAAGTAGTGACACTGATACTAGTAAGTTTGATGACTCAGAAGAGAAAAGAGATGAAATATTTCCTATTCCTAAAGCATTTGTCAAACTGTCTTTTGTAGGATTTATATATTACAGCAATCCTAGATACTTATCTTTAGCAAATTCTTTTTTTTTTTTTTTTTTTTTGTATTTTAGGGGTTTACAGGGTGTTGTATTCAGGGTTTCACTACTAGATTGAACTTGTAGTTATCCGCCTGTTTCCAGCCTCCCAAGAACTGGGATTACAGGTGCATGCCACCATGCCCAGTCTCAACTGCCGTCTCAGCGTGCCCCAGGGGTGAGCCAGGGATTCAACTCCTGGCCCCTGCGCTAAGCTATTTGGTTGGCCCTGCAAATTCTAATGATAACAGAACTGCTCCAACGTAGGAGTGGTGGTGCACACCTAGAATCCCAGGAGGGAGGCTGAGGCAGGAGTATTGTAGTGAGTTTAAGGCCAGACTGGGCTACACAGTGAGTTCAAGGTTGGCCTGAATTGCACAGGAAGACGCTGTCTTAAAAAGACAAAAAAAAAAAAAAAGAAGAAACAAATGAACTCCAGTTCAGATAAAAGCTTACAGAAGAGTTTGCCAAAAAAATCTGCAAACTGGAATAACAGCTGCATAATAAAATGCAATGAAAAGATGACCCAAAATAGAATTTTGAACCTGAAACTAGACAAAGAAACCTAGAATCTGTGGTGTCTCGAATTGAGAAGGATAACATGGCACAGAGGAAAGAGCAAAGTAACTTGAGTCCTCAGAGAGCTGCAGGAGAGAGAGAATTTCAGACAAGCTAGACTCACACAGACACAACAAATTCCCACCAACTGCAAACTATGCTAGGAGCTAAAAGGGAAAAACACAGTCTGAGAGTCTGAGACACGGGAGATCTTCAGGCACAGATCACATCCCTACAAGAGGAGGTGACACTGGGCCTGGTGGCGCACGCCTGTAACCCCAGCACTCAGGAGGCTGAGGTGGGAGGATCCCTGAGTTCAAGGCCAGCCTGCACTACATAGCAAGACTCTGTCTCAAAGAAACAAAACAGAACAAAACCAATAAGAAAAACAAAAATTCTCTTCCGGTTCTCCACATGGTGCAGGACCAAGGTGAGGAGGAGAACCCCATGCGGGAACTTCAAATTCGCAAACTGTGCCTTAACATTTGAGTCTGGAAGAGTGAAGACAGATTGACGTGGGCAGCCAAGGTATTGCAGCAGCTCATGGGCCAGACTCCTGTTTTCTTTTGGTCTTTTTGAGACAGCCTTCAGGCTGGCCTTGAGCTCACTTTGTCTCCTGTGTTTTCTAAAGCTAGATACACTGTCAGGTCCTTTGGCATCAGGAGAAACGAGAAGATCGCTGTCCACTGCACAGTCTGAGGGGCGAAGGCAGAAGAAATCCTGGAGAAAGGCCTGAAGGTGCGAGAGTATGAGTTAAGGAAAAACAACTTCTCCGATACTGAAAATTTTGGTTTTGGAATCCAGGAACACATCAATCTGGGCATCAAAAAAGACCCGAGCATTGGTATCTATGGCCTGGACTTCTATGTGGTGCTGGGCAGGCCAGGTTTCAGCACTGCACACAAGAAGCGCAGGAGGCTGCATCAGGGCCAAACACAGAATCAGCAAAGAGGAGGCCATGTGCTGGTTCCAGCGGAAGTATGATGGGATCATCCTTCCTGGCTGGTCTGGGGCATGCTGACATGACGGCGTGTAATCTTCCAGAATTCTGAGCAGCAAGAGGGCTTTTTCTACCAACAGGGAAAATAGCAAAAGAAAGGGTTGGGAGAAACAGGAGCGGGCAGCAGAAAAATTTTGTTCTGTGTAACAAGGAACAAGCTGAGGAATAGTCCAGTCCATCTGTGGAATAAAATGCTGATCAACTGTTTCACGTTCTACCTGTAACCCACGGAGAGGTGCAGGGAGCTGCGGCCGAAGCCCTAGAACAGGCCTGGCACTCTGTGCAAGTGAAGGTGGAGGTGGGAAAGGTGCAGGAGCTGAGGAGCTCCTTTACCAAGTCCTGGAGGCCCGAGCTTCCTGCTACACTGTCACCTCCTGCTGCTATAAGCCCATGACCTGAGTGTGGAAGATGCCCCATAAAGTACCACCAAGACCACCGAGATGAAGAAGACGACTTCATTTCTCCCTCTAGAGTGGAATGTAACATGGGCAAGAGAGATGCTGCCGTGAGTGCATCCTCAGGATGGACAGAACAGTGAGGGGCTCATTTCATGAAGCAGAACCCAGCACCACCCGCGCTATTCGTGCCTCGCCTCCGGCACACCGTTCTATTGTCCTTACTGTGGCACAAAAGCATGCTGAGCATTTCTGAATTGCTTACAGGTGGATTAATTATTACTGCATAATGCAAGTACAACTGGGGGAAGCTTAGCTTAGCACTGTATTTTTCTACAATGATGCTGCCATTTGGAATTCCTAGGAAGATATCAGTGGTCATGACAGAACACAGATTCCCTCATGAGTGAGAGGAAGGAACTGTCACATCAAGTAGAATGGGCCTCACTGTCAAGATCAGCTCATGGAAGGTGGTGAGAAAGTATCTCAAAATGAGACAAAGGTTTTCTTTTTGTTTGAGATAGGTCTCACTATGCAGCCCAGGCTCACCTCGAAGTCACAGTGATCCTCCTACCTCAGCCTTCCAAGTGCTGGGAGTGCACACCCAGCCATTTCACTGTTTTCTTAAAATAGTTTTGTGTAGTCTTTCGAGGGCACAAAAGTCATGAAAAGAAGACTTCAGTGGGCATGGCTGCACATGCCTGCAATCCTAGCACTCTGTAATCTGGGCAGCACTGCTGTGAATTCAAGGCCAGTTCGGCGTGCATAGTGAGTTCAAGACCAGCCTGAATTGCATTGCAAGACTGTCTCAAAAAAAGAAAAGAAAAAAGAAGCCAAAAAAACCCCAATATACAGTGAATGATTTAAATAGGATTTCACCAAGTATGCGAGTGGCCTGATAAACACATGAAAAGATGCTCAATGTTACTAGTCATTAGGAAAAAGCAAATGGAAACCACAAGGACATAAAATGTCATACCCAGAGAATGGCTTTAATTAAAAAGATGAAAAACAAAACAAACAAACAAAAAACCTAGGTTGGGGATGAGCCCTTGCCTAGCACAATGAGGCCCTGGCTTTGATCCCCAGCTACAACTTGCTGTGTAGTTCAGACTGGCCTTGAACTCACTATACAGCCCAAGCTGGCCTCAAACTCACAGTCATCCTCCTGCCTCAGCCTCAGGAGCGCTGGGATTACAGGCGTGCTCTACCACATTCAGCAATATGAATTTTTAAAAAGTAACAGGACATGGAAAGATGGGACTCTTCAAATGCTGCTGTGGGAATGTAAGTGAAGCTATTTTGTAACATTTTCCAAGTTTCCTAAATAATCAAACACAACCTGGGCGTGGTGGAGCACGCCTGTAATCCCAGCACCTGAGAGGCTGAGGCAACAGGATCAGTGCGAGTTCAAGACCAGCCAGGGCTACAGAAGTGAGCTCAAGGCCAGCCTGAACTGCATAGTGAGACCCTGTCTCAAAAAGAAAAAAAAAAAAAAAAAAAAAAAAAAAAAAAAAAAAAAAAAAAAAAAAAAAAAAAAAAAAAAAAAAAAAAAAAAAAAAAAAAAAAAAAAAAAAAAAAAAAAAAAATCAAACACAAATTTACCATATGGCATAGGAACTTCATTGTAAGGTGTCCACCCTAGAGACATGAAAACATGTGATACACAGACCGGGACATTCAAGTTCTCTGCAGCATTACTGACAATGGCCAAACACTGGGCGTAGCAACCTGAGAATGGATAGAAAAGATGTGGTCCTGCTGATATGCACCAGAACACCATTCAGCTATAAAAAGAAACAAGAGACTAATCCATGCTAGGACTTGGATGGGTTGCAAAAGCACCATGCTAACAGAAGGAAGCTGCAGACGAGAGACCACACATCTGGTTCCACTGATAGGCACTGTCTGGGGCCAGACTGTTCCAGGACAGCAGGTTACTGGCTGCTTGGGACTGGAGAACAAAATAAACGGATGATGGAAATGGTCTAAGATCGGGCTGCCGAGATAGCTCAGAGGACTAAGGGCCTGCTTAGGCAAGCGCAGGGACTGGGTTCAATCCCTAGCACCACATGCCACACTAGCCCTGCCCCTGGGTATGCTAAGCCAGCCTCTGAGACTGGGCGTGGTGGTGCATGCCTGTAATCCCAGCGCTGAGGAGGCTGAAAACAGGAGGATCACTACAAATCTGAGCTGCTTAGTGAGACCCTATAACAATCAAACACATAAAGAAAAACTGTTCCAGGAATGATTTATAAAGATGGCTACATGCACTAAAATAAAATCACTGAACTGTATGCTCAAATGGAAGAGAATTATATGATACATAAAATATAGTGACACAATAAAACTATTGAAAGCTACATTGCCACAACTACAAGTAACAGGAACAGCTGCAAACTACAGCACAGGACAAATGACAAGGACAGTGACCCCTAAAGCAAATGCATGCAAAAACTACCTTTCTAGTGGCAGGTGTGGGGGTACACACCTGTAACCCCAGCACTCTGGGGGCTGAGGCAGGAGGATCACAAGTCTAACTGAGCAGGCCTCAGAGACTGGACCTCTCCTCAACAAAGCCTCTGTCTCAAAATCACAGCAGTCGTGATAGGGGTATAGGGAGGTGAGTCAGAGCACAGAGGTGGGGAGGCTGCCTGCTCCCGTGCCAGGGCCTCCCTCCTCCCTCCTAGGAGGGACAGCACTTCCTGCTCCTTCCCACATCTGCTGTGGGGAAGCAGTGACTTCTTGGTGTGGAGGTGGCCTCTGGCTGCGCTCCCTCCTAGGGCCAGCGTGCCCCCCTACCCCGCGGGCCCCACAGTACGAGGTGCCACCTGCTCAGCTCCGCTGAGGACCACGCTCGTCTTCTGCCCTGGGCTTGGGCCTCCATCCCCCCAAGAGAAGTTCACTCACCGCTGTCCTCTTCGACCCGCCACACTTGCAGGTAACAACCTGGAAGACCACTGGTCACCAGTAACCTGTGCCAGGTGGACAGAACATCTTAGTTCTCCT
Source organism: Capromys pilorides (assembly GCA_004027915.1). Lineage (NCBI taxonomy): Eukaryota > Metazoa > Chordata > Mammalia > Rodentia > Capromyidae > Capromys > Capromys pilorides. The sequence continues at coordinate 31,864 of PVKN010000348.1, read as the reverse complement.
CCAGGACCCCATCAGCCTCTCCTCCCCAGCCCAGGAAATCCCACTTGCAGGACTGAGATCTGCCACCTCCACTTCACAGAAGCTCAGCTTCATTCTACCTCAGGGGGACAGCCACAGCTCAAGACAGCCACCGCGTCATAACCGTCACTGGGGCCAGGCCGCAGACACTCGACCTCTCCTCAGTGAGCTGGTTCGCCCCACTACCCACCATCGGGTCCCCGGGAGACAGCGCTCCCTTCTAGCCTGCATCCAACCCTACTGTTCTAGTGATGTGCTGGTTACTCTAATCAAAATGTGGTGAAATGCCTTTGTTACATTCTAGACCTGTGTGTGCATGTGTGGTCTACATACTCACACATGTCCTGCGCTGAGGGTTGGGGTGGGGACACAGAGGCAGAACTATCCTGAGTGAGGTGGGCCACGCAGAGGAGGTACCTGGTGTCCGGCAAGTGCTTTAGCTCCAGGATAGCTCTGTCCGAGAATCCCCCATGGCACACTTTGAAGTCTCTCTCTGGGAATAAGCCCTACAATGCCAAGGAAAGCCGTGAGAAGAGCCGTCTCTCCAAAGAATAGCAGGCAGCTCCGGGAAGGAGGCTTGAATGTCCACAGCTGTGGATGGCACCTCCTCCCACTGGGGCTGTGCGCTGCTGTCTGGAAGCACCGGTTTCACACCTGTATGCACAGCTCCCTTCTTCCCACTTGTCCCCAGGCCCCTCGTGGGTCACAGTTGCCTGCATGACCACCCAAGCCTATGCCCCAGGCCTTTCCAAGAGGCACAGGATAGGGGAGCCTCACATATAGCCAGGGTTACCAGCCAGCTATGACGCGCTTCTCTGCTCAGTGCCCCCGGGAGCCTGGCGACTCCTCTGGCAATGAACGTGGAGCAGCTTCCGTTCAGGGAGCTCCCTTGTGCAGCACTGTGGTCAGTAGTAGAGTCTCACAACACCCTGCCTGTCACTTGGGTCTCTTGTCCTTATCCTTATTCTATAAATGGTGGAACTAAGGCACGTGAGGCTTCAGCAACGACTTGGAGGCCACACAGGCATCAGGCTGTGGATGTGTGCACAGTCCTCATTCCCAGCCACCAGGCCCTGCCCTGTGTGAGGAACCAGAGGCAGCCAGGGAAAAGGGAGACAGCCAGAGGTGCAGCATCTCCTCCCAGCTCAGTCTGGGTACAGACAGAGGACAGCAAGGCACTGAGAAGGTCACCTTGCATGGCCAGGTGGCGGTAGCTTTCATTCCTCCCAGTTCTGGGAGCAGAGACTGGGTCTTTTGAGGTTGCCATCCCTGGGCCTGGGAAGGGCCTAGGAATGTGCGTGATAGCAGCACCCGGAGGACGTGGGGACCGGTGGTCCTTGGGTTACCCTGACAGACACAGGGCCAGAGCTGCCAGGACCTAGCTTCCCCTGGACTTAATCCTTCTACATGGTCCTGTCTATTTCTACTCTAAACCTTCAACTCAGCTCCGTACTGTGGTCTCCTTCTAGAATACTTTATTTCTTTAAAGAACTGAAGAAGGCAGGAGTGTGGCTCAGAGGTCAAGCCCATGCCCAGCATGCGCAGGACCTGGGTTCTATCCCTGACCCTGGCCCCTGAACACCAGCAAAGGAAGAGGCAGTGAAAGTCAGGCACACACATCCTCAATCCCTGCCTTGCAGGGCCTTCGCCACTGACCTGCAGACCTCAGCCCTCATCTGGAAGTGGAACGCTCCTCATCTCTGTCCCCAGAAACAGACTCACTGTCCCTGTGTCTGCCTCCTTCCCTCCTGTCACCCGCATCTTCTAGGGGCAACTTCCCCACAGCCTGTGATGTGTCAGGCCTCTGGATCGGGCACCCTTCCCTCAAATGTGTTTCTGCCTAGCTACTGCTCTGGTCTCTTCCTTCCCTCCCTCCACTCCCACTTTCCCTTCTCTGCAGTCTGGCTGTAATTGCCACCGGCAAAAATGCTGCTGTAGAGGGCACAAGCTCTAGCCTCACGAAGCTGCCAGCCTCATGAAGGAATCCTTCAATCCATACCCCAAAGCTTCTATAGCAACACAGAAAGCAGAGCTACCAACTCTCCCTGACATGTTCTCTTCTCTTCGCTTCTGACCTTGTCTGAGATGTCCACTTCAAAGACCAGTCTTTTTTGCTGTCTCTTGTGGGTTTATCTTCTTATACTTGGGCTTTAAAAATTTCCTCTGAGGGTTGGGGAGATAACTCAGTAGAATAAGTGCTTGCCTGGCAAACACAAGGTCCTGAGTTCAATCCCCAGTACCCGCAAAAAAAACAACAGCAACAAAAAAAAGCCGGGCATGGTGGCACATGTCTGTAATCCCAGAACTTGGATCAGTGCAAGTTTGAGACCAGCCTGGGCTTTGAAAGTGAGCTCAAGGCCAGCCTAAACTGCATAGTGAGACCCTGTCTCAAAAAGACAAAAAACAAACAAAAACAACAACAAAAAAGAAACATGTCCCCTGAGACTCTGTTCTCAGCTGTCTTCTTTAAATTCTGATACACGAAACACTTCCCCTAGCTTAGTGGTGAGAAGTGCATGGCATAACACACGCATGCCACAGTGGGCTATCTGTTATCAGTGACAGCTTTAAGAGGTTCACCATCACTGTCTAGGAAAAGGTGCCTTAGCTATTAGACCAGCAGGGAGGCCCAGCCCTTGTCTCTCTTTGTAGTATCCGGGACAGCATCTGGCAGGTGACAGGAACTCCAGAAGTATTTACCAAATAAGTGAAAACCAATATTTCTACTCAACATTTCAAGTTCGTATTACCTGGTTTTCCTTTACAGAAAGCCTAGGAGGTAGCATTAGATGAAGAATTTCATTTTTTTTCAGGCTTTCATAGCCAGCAACAAAGACTCCTAGGGGAGAAAAAAATCAGCAAGCATGTTAGAAAGATTGTGGTTTAATCTATAAACTGTTGCCCATCCCCCACAGCAAGGCTAAACTCCTTCCCTATTAGTGAGCAGCCTGGATTTATTTATTTGCAGTACAAGAAATTAAATCCAGTTTTTGCACTTTGCTATATCCCCAAATCTTTTTTCTTTTTTTTCCCGTATTTTAGGGAAGGGTCCACAGGGTGTTCAGGGTCTCACTATTAGGTCAGACTTGTAGTGATCTGCCTGTTTATAGCCTCCCAAGCGCTGGGATTACAGGCATGCACCACCACGCCCAGTCTCTATATCTCAAAATCTTCACTATTTTTTTTTTTACGTCGAGCCAAGGTCTTGCTTAGCTGTCCACACTAGGCTCAAATCTGTGATTCTCCCGCCTCAGCTTCCCGGAGTGCTACACTACCATGCCAGATGTGGAGGATCTTCATAAAAGAACAGAAGTGCTGATGGGGGACCAGGCTGCAACAAGCGACCAAGACCTTCTCACAAAAGGAGGAGGCCCTCTAAGCAGAGGCCCCAAGCTCCTCCTGAGAGTGGGATTCCATCCTCTTTAGGGCCGGGCCAGGCACATTACCTTTGTCACCAATCCATTCAAGGACTCGGGTAGCTGCTGAAAGGTCAAATGCATGGAAATCCTGGTACCTGGGCAATAGAGACATAATTATACATGGCACATGTATACACACAGCTGACAACCAGGAGACAGGAGCTGGGCTCCACTGTAGCGTCCACACCGTGACCGAGTCTTGTTTAGCATTTTACCCTCCTCTGTGGTTATGGGACCAGGCCAGTGAAGAGCTCTAAGCCTCAATTCTCATCTACGGCAGTCCCTGCTACCAAGATTTCCCCAAGCTGGTCTGGGGAATTAATGAGTGATAATCTGTGTTCAGGTTTTAATTAATTAATTTTTATTTATTTTGTCTTTTTGAGACAGGGTCTCGCTATGCAGTTCAGGCTGGCCTTGAGCCCACTTTTGTAGCCCAGGCTGGTCTCAAACCAGTGAGAGCACTGATCCTCCCGCCTCAGTCTCCCAAGTGCTACGATTACAGGCGTGAGCCACCATAACCGATCAGGGTTTAATAAGAATAAACTAATTAGGCACTTCAGTTATCAATATCCTCCACAAGTTCTTCATTTTTCTTTAATTTTTACTTTGGTGGTACTAGTGATGGAGCCTGGTCCTCGCACTGAACTACATCCCCAGCCCTTCCAGTATTACATTTACAACCTCGCTAAGTCGCTCAGGCTGCGATCCTTCTGCTTCAGCCTCCCAGAGTGCTGGGGCTACAGACGAGGCCAGCATATTTTTGTTCTATACTGGGAAGTGAAACCTGCGCCCAGGTGGGGCCCAGTCCTGGAGTCCTCAGTCTCTGCCCTGCCCCCTGCATCAGCACGCACCGACTGCACAGCCTTTCCCACTCCGCCCGCTAGCCTGCCAGCCCGCCAAGGCGAGAACAGATCACGAAGCCCAGCCCCGCACAATTTACAAGCGCAAGGACTCCACCAGCCAGTCTTCCGCCTGCTCCATAGCAACTGTCACTTCCGACACCCAACTTCCGGCCGCAAACCTGCGGAGCAGAGCGGAGATCTCGCGAGGCGGGGCGCGGCCTCTGGTTGGGCGCTAGCCGGGCGGGATCCGGGTTCTGGGGGGAAGTTTTCGAGAGAGTGAAGGGATTTGGGAATCCCCAGAGCGGATCCCAAGCCAGGTCAGAAGGTTCAAATTCCCACCAGTTTTAGTATTAGCAGCCTGCGAAAGGGCTGTCAGTGCCCCAAGGCCAAAACTAATATGGGACCACGTGGTTAAACTGAAATTTCAGATAAACTGTGAAAATAGTTTTAGAACTTTTATGCAGAAAAATAGTTAACCTGAAATCCGAATTTAGCCGGATGGCCTTTGTTTACCCTGGCAACTCTACTAAAGACCACAGAAGGTAGTAAGCAGATAAGCGGCGTCTGAATCCGACTCGGCCCTACCTACGTGTCGCACCGCGAAGTTGAAGCAGGAAGATCGCAAGTTCAAAGCCGGCCTGGGCCAGTTAGCGAGCCCACGTCTCAAGTAAAATATAGCTTAGTGGCGGACTAGGCCCCAAATCAAACCCTAGTATCTTGGAGGTAAACGAAGCCTTGCAGAGACCCTGTCTGGGCCAACAGGAGGCAAAGGAGAGCCGGCAGCGTGGAGGACCGGCTTTACGCGTGGCCACGGCAGGAGTCGCGCAGAGGCGGCTGGTGCCAGGCACTGAGGCTGCCCGCGTCACTGAGCTCGGCGCCCCCTAGACTGTTCCCTGCCCTCCCTCAACCGGGGCTGGAAGGAGAGACCAGACATTCGGTAAAGAGCAGGGCTTTATTCACAACTTCACCAGGGAAGCAAGAAGTACAGCCGGAGTCTGCGCCCGCGATATTCCTGGCGACCCGACCAGAAATCACTGACCGACGGAGCTCGCGGTTTGCATCCAAATGAGGCCGCTCCCGGGACCCAGCCAGCCACCTGCCGAGGTGGGCTTGATCCAACCGAGCGACCCCAGCCGGTTTCCGGCGTCACTTCGGCCACAGGTGCATCAGCAGCCTGCTGCACTGCAGGAAAATGGGGCAGGTGCAGGCTCCCCCCTCGCACCTTCCTCCTGCAAGGGGCGGAGCAGTCAAGGGTGGTGATTTCCCCTGAATACGGGCTCAATGTCACAGCGTAGTCGCGACAATCAGAAGATCAGGGAAAACAAGTCCTAGCAACCCTCGCCAAGCTGTGCCCCAACTCATAGCTGGCTACGGCTCCCCTAAGATTCTCCAGCTGGTCTTCAAATCAGTGACCCTAGAGGTGAGCCTGTCTGATGAGCATGGCCCCTGGCCTGACAAGAGGGCCCTGTGCCCTGCAGCAGAGTTGGCCTGCTCTGGGGCTCCTCCCTTCTTCAACAGTCCCCTCTGTGGCACGGGACACAAAGCAGGCAGACGGCAGGTACAGCCAGAAACAGACTGTACTGCTCCTGAAAACTGAAGGATCCTTGGGCCCAACACAAACTGGAAGAGGGGCCTGTAATATTCCCATTTTATGGACGAATAAGGTGAGGCTTGTAGTGCTGTGACATTTCTCTCCTCTTTTGGTTTCCTTTGAAGGCAGGGTCTTACTATGTAACCCAGCATGTTGCTGTCAGCTTATGGCCAGTCTCAGCCTCATAAAGGCTGGCATTATGGGCGAGTACTACCGTGCCTGGCTAGTAAATGACCATTTTTTTTTTTTTTTTTGGTGGTACTGGGGAATGGAACCCATGGCCTTTGCACTACATCCCCAGCCCTTTTAGTTTTTACTTTGAGATAGATTTGTTAGAAACTAAGTTAATCAGGTTGAGCTCGAACTGGAGAGATCTTCCTGCCTCAAGCTCCCAGAGTGCTGGTATTGTAAGTGACATTTTGAAGGCACACAAGTACTGAGTCTCTGGGTTATACGGCACACTGTTACCAGAGCCCAACTTCTACTTTTTCACACTGTTTTCTGCACATAACAAGTATTGTGAAGGAAGGGGACGGGTGGACCCAGAGTGGGGAAAGGAGGAGCTGCCATTCAACCCTGCTGGACAGAGGCTGGCTTGGCTCTAGTTTTATGTTCTTGGACCCACAGGGCAGTGGCTTATAACTGAAAGTTCTTTGGGACCCCTACCCCCAGGTGACATCTGATGGTATCTGAAAGCAGTTTTCGTTGTTTTTTATTGTATTTACTTATTTATGGTGTATTTTGTGCAGGGTCTCACTATGAAGCTCGGACTCCTGTGATCCTCCTCTGTTTTCAAGCCTCCCAGTGCTGGGATTACAGGGTGCACCACCATGCCCGCTTAGTCCCTGGCTCAGGGTGCCTGGGGGTGGGGCTGTTGTGGCATGTGGTAGCAAACTCTGATCCCTGATCCCTGCGCTTGCCTAAGCAGGTATTGGCCCACTGAGCTATCTCACCACGCGCTTCTTTTGATTTTAGACATAGGATCTCACTAAGTTGCCCAGGCTGGCCTTGTGCTTAAGCATTCCTCCTGTCTCAGTCTCCTGAGGGCTAGAATGATAGGCATACACCACCAGGCCTGGCTTGGATGCCACTTTTTCATGACTTGGGGAGGAAAAGGAAGGTATTACTGGCATCTGATGATACAGAGCCGGTGCCCTCAGCGTCCTGCAGCTCACAGGGTAGCTCCACAATAAAGAATGAGCTGAGGATGTGAGTGTTAACCCCTCTACTGACAGATCCTGAGGCAAATGAGAGAACAGATAGCCCTGGTGCAGGAGCAAGTTCTGAGATGTACTGGCTGCTGACTAGTTCTTGTCCCCTCTCTAGGCCTCAGGGTCCCAGCCCTGGCCACAGGCACACCAGGGACACAGGAGAGGGGGCAGCTGGGCCAGGATAAGTTGCTGCGCATTGGAACTTGTGCCCTGTATCTTTCAGGGCTCTGCAGGTTTGTGGGCATCCCCTCTTCAGTGCATTCTGAGGCCTGGTGCACAGCAAGGCTGCAACCCTAGTGCTCACACCCTGCACCCCACTTCCAAAGCTTCGGTGCTTCCCTGGGGCTGGCCCCCTCCTGGGTGCAGGGCAGCCCAGCTCACCTGGGTGTGGGGTGCCCAGCTGCTGAGGCTCAGGCCCAGGGCTTTCCTCAGCAGAAGGCTCCTGAGCAGATCATGACTCAGCTGCAGCTGCTGGTCCCTCTGGGAGGTGTGGGGCGCTGTCCCCAACGGGGATGGACTGAGGGGCTTCAGGCTCTTCTTGCCCATGAAGTGCCCTAGAAAGGAGGTGCCAAAGCACATAGAATTCAGAGTGGGCACCCTACCCCAGTGAGGAAGTTCCCTACCTCCCACTTTTCAGCTCTGGAAAGAAGACAGGAAACATCCGTCCTCATCCCTGAGCTGCAAGACACGGGTCCAGGGTGGCAAACCTGTGGCCTCAGCTTCTGAGCAGGTACAGGGACAGTGGCACCAGGAGAGGCTGGGGTGCAGAAACTGCCAGTTGTGCTGCCCACATGGGGAGGGTCAGAAAAGCGCAGGGGAAGTGCCTAGGCAGTGAGTACAGAGAGCCCAAGACAGTCCCTCAGTAAGGGCAAGGGCACAGGACGTGCAGCCCCAGCTCTGCCCTCGGTGTTTTGAGTGCCCCTGGCACAATCACTGCTCTGTCTGGGGTTGGAAATCAGATCAGCCGCTGGGCCCCCACCTACTCGGGCAATAGGAGCAGCCAGAGGGCTGGGAAAACGCTGGGAGCTCGCCGGGGTCCCCTCGGACTGGACGGGTCCCCTCGGACTGGACTTACCGGTGGCCCAGAGGTTGCCTCGCGGGTGCACACGGATCTTGCCCGTGCGGCTGCGGGGCTCCGGCAGGTCCCAGGTGAGTGGTGCGACGCTGGAAGCCAGTAGCACCCAGAGCAGGAAGCCGCCCAGCAGCCGCGTGCCCTGCATCAGCTGGGCCATGGTATGCAATGGGCCTCTGTGCCTCCGCCGCGGCTCTTTGCTCAGTTTCGCCTCTTTTTAAACCCGCGCCTAGGGGCGGAGCCATGAGCGGCACCGCCCCCAGGAACCACCCCACGCTCTCATCCAGCGCCAGTCCTTCAGCTGCAGCGCAGGCTGCCTGCCCCGTGGGCTCTATCCAGCTCCAGGCATGTGTGGCGAGGACCTGGCAAAAGGGTTTCCCGCCGGCAAGTGGTCACCTCGCTCCAGCTAAACTATCTGATGCCCAACTGCTAGTGCGTCTCCCAAGCCGCACAGGCTTTCCTCGTTTGGTTGTTTTTGAGACAAGGTTTCAGAATGTGTGTGGTCCAGGCTTCTCATCCCCAGCCTTTCTTTTTTTTTGAGACAATGTCTTGCTAAACTGCCCAGGATGCACTCGAATTCGTGGTCCTCTTGCTCCAGCCTCCAAATGCTGGGATTACAGGTATGCGATGTGCCTTGTTAACAGTGACCTGCCAAGTGCCAGGGAGCCGAGGAGCTGCTGAAACGGAGCCGAGTGTCTGCTCACAGCGTCTCAGCTGTGGGAGCCACAGAAGCCGTCTGGGGCGTGGCAGCCCGAGCAGGGTGGGGCCTGGGCGAGAAAGGGTAGCCTAGAGACAAAGGGGACCAGGCCACAGGTCCTAAGCACACTGCACTCCCGGCCCCTCCCTCGCCCCAATTACGTCTTCTTTTAAACTGCATTTTTAGGACAGTTGTTTGGTAGGGAGCAGCAGCAGCCTTGCTTCTCACACTGTCCTCAGGTGTCTGGCTTTGGGTCAGGGGCAGCAATGCTTTACGAGCAGAGCAGAGGTCGATTCTGTGCTGGCACTGAACACAGCACCCAGATTGAAGAGGCTTGCAGGGAAGACTGAGGCCCAGCTCCAGGAGTCACATCCTCCCTGATGGGCGCCCTGCGTGGTGAGTGGGGGCAGTGGGTGTGGCCCACACCAGCAGGGTGCCTGTTCTTCCTGCACCACCACCCTGGCAAAGAGGCCTCTGAGAGGTGCGCTGTGGTGCTGGTGCCGGACACCGAAGAGGGACATTCCATTTGTGGCCCTGCTCCCCACCCCCTCTGCTTCCCTTCCCCCGCCCTGGCGTTTACACCTCTCTGCTTCCTGTCACAGTTTAGCTATGGTGTACAGATATAGCTCTCATCACCTTCCCAGGAGAATGTTTCCTCTTCGAGCCCTCCCTCCTCTGCACTCATCCCTCTCCCACCCGCCCTTCTCTGGTCCTGGATGCAGATATTAGGACAGTGGTCCGCAGTGAGTGCTGCTTCACTTAACGCACCCCCCTCCCATCTTTTGGAGACAAACTCGGGTTGAGTCACTTGGTGGCATTCAGTGTCAGGCCCCCTACAACCGGAATAGCAGACACCCAATTTTGAGCCACACCCATTCTCAATCCAACCCCCAGACAGGAGACGGACGAAGTTGGTTCCGAATCTTGTTTCACTTCTGTCTGCAGGAGACCCTGTGGGTCCTGCTGTTTCTCTAAGAGGCCCAGCCTGTCAGTTCCAAGATTGGCTCTAGAAGCCCTTGGGATCTTTGATCCTTCAATCCAGGCTCTGGGTTGAAAGCCAGTGGTGGATGGGGTTAGAGGTGGGGGCAGGGGGATAGCAGCTGCCCCCACCAGCTGTAAACCACAGTCTGCCAGAGCAGCACAGAACTGCACATGTCTGGGGAGGGGGCACACAACAGGGGTGGTGCAGCAGAGGCAGGTGCCTCTCTGGGGAGTCAGGCCGGTTACCCCAGGGGACTCAGCAGCTCACCACTGCCTATTCCCTGTTGTCACCCACTCAGATGGCAATGTCAGCCCGAAGGCTTCTACCTGCGAGGACCATACAGAGCTCCTGGAGCTTGAGCCCAACTCATGGGACTGGATATCATTCAAGGGCACCCAGGGAAGGGCCAGCAAAATAGCTCATCAGACTAAGCGCCTGCTTTGGCAGACTCAGGGACCCGTGCTACCCCACTCTTGGGGTGTGCTGAGCTGGCGAACCAGTCCAGGCATGGTGGCATATGCCTGTAATCCCAGCGCCGGGGAGGCTGAAAACGGAAGGATCACTACAAGTCTGAGACCCTGTACAGAATACATAAAATGGAAAAAAAAAGGCACCCAGGGAAAACAGTTCACAAAACAATCCGAAGTGTGACTAGGGATGAAAGGCACATGGCAAATGCCAGTGCTGCCAACTACATTAAAACTACCTCAACATTTTTAATAAAAAGAACAGCTCGAAGTGAAGGAATTACATTCATATTTTTGCAATATCTCCATTAAACTGAGATTAAAACAATGCGGGCCTTTAACAGAAACAACAGGGAAAAGCAAAGATTTCGACAGCAACGGGCCCAGTGTGAAGGGACGGTGGCAAGCTGGCAGGTGCTCACTGCAGGCTGGTGGGAGCGCTGCCTTCTGCGCCTCTGCACACAGCTCTGCATCTGATCAGAATCCAGGCTACAGGATGGAGAATCGGGGACATCTGCAAGAATTTCCCAATTAACAGGGAAGGCATGGAGACCAGAACTATGAGGCGTGGTCAGAATACAGGTTGAATGCTTAAATACAGTTATTACACTAAAAGCTTTACATGAATGCCCTCACAATACCTTCCACCCACCCTTGGAACACACTCATCCCATCATTCCTGCCACTTTCTGAAGCAACTTGGGAAGTCCTTTTTCCTGAGTGGCTTTTCCTGCTGTCTTCAACCGATGAAAAATGTGTATGGCAATTTCTGGCAAATAAAAATAATACAGCAAGTCCTTGTCCGCCTCACACACTGGATCTGGCATGAGACTTCTTGCTCTCTCAGGTCAAAATGACCAAGGCAGATAAATGTTTTGATAAGAGAGCCAAGCCATGATAGCGCAACTGAAGACACCAAAGAGGACCAGAAGCCCTTAGGGAAATCCTCGAACCTGCCCTGGTTTCTTTTGTAGGGTAGGGCTGACTAGGCTGGGTGGTCTAGAGCTTGGTGGTCTAAGCGGCTGCCTGGCAAGTGCTAGGACCTAGGTCCGATCCTCAGTACTGCAAACTGTGCAGGCCACAGAAACCTGGCCAGGCGGTGGCGCACGCCTGCAATCCCAGCACTGGGGAGGCTAAGACCAGAGGAGTGCTATAGCCTGAACTGCACAGTGAGACTCTATACCCAATAAATAAATAGGAATTTAAAAAATGGTTCTAGAGAAAAGATTCTCAATTGAGAGTAGATAGCATTCCAGAAACTCCTACAATTGATAGAACAAAAGCAGTTTTCTGGCTTGGCTCTAAAACAGTCCTCAGAACCTGGTGTGTCTGCAGTGCCTGGATCACAGGGTTCCAGGTGACTTGCTATGCAGTCTGGCAGGAGCAGCAGGTCTCTGTGCTCCCTTTCTGACTTCCTCTGGGACGTTCTCGGTTCCCCAGCCACCATGAGGTGAGCTCTTCCTCCACCAGCCACACTGCCTCGCCTCGCTGCTGTGCCTTGGAACCAGACAACTATAGACTGAAACGTGATCCAAAATAAACCTCTCGGGTTGTGGATGTTGGGTACTTTGTTCCAGCAGTGAGGAAAGTGAAATGGTTTGAAAGTCAGATTCAATATAACTGTTGTTTTTATAACACAAATCTCAAGCTAAAATATTCTTGGCTGGTGAGGCAAAAAGGTGTTTATCAAAGTAAGAGGCATGAGATTTTTCTTTTTCTAAGATGCTGTGAGTTTTTAAAAATTTCTTACACTGTTCTACAGGAAAGCTGAAGGTTCCTAGCTGATCAGATGAAGTAGCTTTATGTAGAAACTGCCAAACTATACCTACACTGAGCCTTTCTATGAAAAGGCTCCATGAAAATCATCAGGCTAAATAGTACAAGGTTACTGCACAACCGCACATGGTGTGGTTTAATTTTCTTGCTCCTACCTGACCCTAACAGGATTTCCCTTTATGGCTCTTTCTGTTCATTGCATTTTACCATCATCGCATTGGCTGCCAAGGAGATGACAGCCAACACTATGATCTAGCAGCCAACAGAAGCCACAGGACTAATCTCACCTTTGACTTCCATCCTCAATGCTTTAGCCAGGCATAGTGGTACACACCTGTAATCCTAGCACTAAGGAGATGATATTCCTACCCCCACTCAAAAACACTATTCCTACCCCCCACTACTAACTGTATCTTATGGAAAAGGCAATAAAAATCAATCTAAAGATCAGAGATACAAGGGTTGGTGAGATAGCTCTCAGGACTAAGCACCTAGGTTCAATCCCTGGTACCACATACTGCCCTGGACCTACCCCCCCCCCCCCCC
>PVKN010000348.1:0-19143 GCA_004027915.1 Capromys pilorides | reverse complement strand
AGTACTAATAAATACATAAACAAACCAATTAATCAATCTAAACTAAGCAAAGTACTGTGACAAAGACTAGAGGATCTACCAGGATGGATCTGGGGCGAGGTCTGTTCCAAGGCCAATAAGGAACTGGGCTTTCCTCTGCCAGAGCACAACATTGAAGGAGCACAAAAATGTACAGAGCACTACCAAGCAGGAAGCACTGTACACACTTGAAAGCTTACAAGAAGTACTGGCTCCAGCAGAAGCGAGAGATGCCCTGGGTTTAATTCCTAGCACTGGCAAGGAAGAGAGTGAAGGAGGGTGGGAAGAAGGAAGAGAGAAAGAAAAAGATAGCTGTGTGGTGACACATGCCTCTAATCCCAACACTTAGGAGGCCGAGGCAGGAGGACTGCTACAAGTGTAAGACCACCCTGGACTGCACAGTGAGACCTAGCTTCAAAAGCAAAAAAAAAAAAAGTACAGGCCTCTAATTCCAGAACTCAGCACTGTTCCCGGCTAACCTGGGCTACACAGTGAGACCTGGTCACAAACAATTGAGAAAATAGCTCCTATCAGAGAGAGAAGGGCTCTAGGCTCACCAGGGGCTAGCTGAAAATGGGGCACGATGGACACTGGATGAACGCCTGCTGCACAGGTGAGAGCGTGTTAGCACGTGCTCCAGCAAGCACAGGAGCACAGCAAGGACGGCGTGGACTGAGGTGGGTTTTGAGGAGGGAATGCCCTGCACATTCCAGCTCCCCACCAGTGTGACACCTTGCTCTGTGGGTGAAGGGCTGTATTTGTTGCTTGAGAGCTTAGCTTTGCAGCTGTAGCAAGGGAGTGAGTGATGGAGCTGCAGCGTCTGAGGCCATACGCACGGGAAGGGCAGTGGGCAGCTGGCTCATCATGGAAGCTCAGCTCAGAGACGCACCGCAGGAGGCACTTGTCTGCACAGGCCCAGTGACTCCTCTGCTTCTGCCAGGCTGGCAGCCTGGTTATGTGTACACATATCCTAAAGCATGTAAGTAAGTACTTATGAAAATGCCCAAATAGCTCAGTGGATTAAAGCACCTGTCAGCAGGCACAGGGTCCAGGGGTTCAATCCCTGGGGCCTGTGGTGCCAGCCCCATCCCTGGGGTTCGCTGAGACAGCAACTGAGACTGGGCATGGTGGCATGTGCCTGTAATCCCAGGCTTTTTTTTTTTTTTTTGTGATACCAAGGATTGAACTGAGGACACTGCACTTGCCATGCAAGCACTTATTCTACTGAGCTATCTCCTCGGCCCTGTAACCCCAGCTCTTGGGAGGCTATAAATGAGTGGATCACAAGTAAGGCCCTGAACACCCTATAAACTCTCCCCGTGAAAAAATACCCAAATAAAAGCACTTAACAAAGTCCAGACTGAAAAATCATGACTCCCTAAGTGACAAATGTCAATACTTTTCCCACTGAGAATACAGGAAGGGACTAAGACAGAAAATAACCCCAGGATTCACATTTTTGAAAGTCTGCAAGGGTTAGCCAAATAGCTCTGCGGACTAAAGTGAAGCAGCTGGCGTTCAATCCCCCGCAGGCAGTGCTGGCCCTGTGGCACACGCCTGTAATCCCAGTGCTTGGGAGGCTGAAAACAGGAGAATCACTACGAGTCTGATCTATATGGTGAGACCCTGTATCCTGTAGACTCTGTCTAAACAAATGTGCAAAGGTACATGCTGCCTAGATGGAACCTTTGTAAGGTGAAGTCTTCCAATTCATTTTGGCAAGACCTAGAGAATGTACTTACTCCTGACAGGAAAGTACAAATCACTTTAATGATTTCTATGCTCTGTTCCAGAATAATAGCTCAACAATGCTCACCCAAGTTACTACTGGCTCTGGTTCTAATGCATGATTATATGAAAGTGAAAACATGCTGCTTCACGAAATGGAGGAAGTATGGTTAGTACCCACAAAAAGGGGTCTAGTACTGGAGGGGCTTACATTCCTCCAGGGACCTGGAGGCCACGCTTTCCCATCGCAACAGGAAGGACTCATTGTGGACAGCAGTGGAAGAACCTCTGTTTCCCTCTCTTTTTTTGGTCTTTGATTTTTTATGACAGGGCTTTATTATGTACTTCAGGCTGGCTCTGGCCCTATGTAGCCTAGGCTGGCCTCAAACTTGCAGTGGTTCTCCTGCCTCAGCCTCCTGAGTACTGGAATTATAGGCATTTGCCATCATGCCTGGCTGTTTTTCTTTTGAAACAGGGTCTCCCTGTGGGGTTCGAGCTAGCTGAGATCGTCTGGCCTCAGCCTCTTATGTGCTGCGATAGCAGGCCTGTGCAGCACAGCAGGCTGCTATGATTGTTCTCTTTTTCATGTGTGTTTGTGCATCACCTGGGCTGAACGCTTGGGTTGCTGAGTAAAAGAGGAAAAATGACACTTTCACATAACTGAGTGAAACTACACTAGAAAGTAGTTTTCCTTCCAGGCGAGCTCCAAGGACAACTCGCACAGATGGAGAGACAAGGACATTCACATGAAGGTAAGCTGGGCTCAGAAGGGCACTTGCAGTCCACTTTATACCAGCAAAGAAGCCTGTACCATCTTCCCCAACACAGTGCTGAAACAGCTGACCTGGCCTTCACAGGTGACTAGGAGATGGGCCGGCGAGATGGTTCAGTGGTCTAAAGCGCCTGCTTAGGAAGGCTCAGGCAACTGCAGGGACTGCGGTTCGATCCCCGGCACCACATGCTGCGCCAGCCCCCACCACCAGGGCAGGCTGAGCCAGCCACAAAATAAATAAAATAAAGAAACAAACAAACACAACAGGTGACTAGGAGAATAGTAAGAAGCAGCTGACATCTGCCACTCTACATGGCAGATGAAGGGCTCCCCGATTGTAAGGAAATATAAGTAATAGCCTCGGGGTTGTGAAGGCCCCTGTGTAGCGTTTGGCTAGGTTTCACGCTGCTGAGACTGTTACGCATCCACGCCCAGAGTTTGGAGGATAAGCCTGGCTACTGACTGAGGATTTGCTGCTCTCTGCAGGGGAGGCCCTGAAGTTTCTGTTCTCATTTCATCAGCATCCCTGCTTGGACTCACTTCCACTTACACTGAACAAGTAACACCTGAGCAGGAAGTCCAGCACAAAGAAAGTGCTTACTCTGAGCTTTCACGTTAATATGCAACAGAAGGGGAAGGCCAGAGTTAAGAACATTTGGGGTGGAAACCACACTGGCTTCCCCTACACGTATTTCCCAGAAGGCTTTAACAGTAAAAGAAAACACACAGTGGGCTTTGCAGTCACTACTTCACTCTGCCTTCCTTGGGTCTACACTGGGGCAAAGCAAGCTAGGTTCAGGCAAAAGAAGACACAGGCAGTAAACGTGGCCACTAGCACCTCCACCTGCCAGCTGCAGATCCTCACAGGCTGGGCAGAGGGGGCAGAATGTCAAGTGTGGGAAGGGCTGTGAGGTTTTACAAGGCAGATTTTCTGAACCCCCTAGAATACTTGCTAGGTTTCTACATGAGTCATGCTCCAGTAAAGAATCAACTTTATGACTAAGAGATTTCATGTCAACGTCAATCGCTACATTTACTTCACAAAAACAAAGCAGACAAGATGTTCACATCTGGACAGCCACCTGGGCTGTAACAGTATTTCCACAGAAGTCATATCTTCCTCCCTCCTCAAGGTTACTAAGAACCAGGCAAGGAGAACAAACTTCAGGAGCTTTCCTGAAAAACACAATTCAGGGATAGGGTCCAATATGCAAAGTCTTTTATTTAAAATTCTGAAAAGTTAAGACTTATGACTACCTCATCTATGCCTTTCCTATTATAAGGAGGAAGGGCGTGTCTGAGCTCATGCACAGCTGCAGTTTCAGGACTCTGTAGGCACTTTAGAAGTGAAGCTTGGCTTCAAAATACAAACACTAGGGGCTTTGGCTCAACCTTTTAATATAAAAAAGTCATTGATGTACAAAAATGTGAAAGTTTGACAATGACAACATATGAAATCCTGTGGTTGAAAGTCCCCTCCAGTGTACTCCGTGGTGCACACACACCCGCCCACAGATTCTGGCGTGGAAACATAAACTAATGCCAACCAGTGCCACCAAGAAGTGCCAACGTGTGTGTCCTTCACTCCACCAATCACAGACCCAGTATCCACTCGGAACACTCAGTAACAAAAAGCACAGCATCTTCCCAAGAACAGCAAGGCAGGCTTCTTACTCACGATGGACCAGCACGAACAAACCCAGCAAGAAAAGGACCGCATACTAGAAAAGAAACACAGAACAGCAAGTTAGGGAAGCCTTTTTTTTCTTTCCCTGTTCCCCTCCTTTTTCTTCCCTACCCCTTGCTATTCTTTTTTGAGGATTAAACCCAGCACTTACTCACTTACTTATTTATATATTTATTTTGAGGTACTAGGGACTGAACTCAGGACCTTGTGCTTGCCAGGCAGGCGCTTATTTTACTGAGCTATTTCGTTGGCCCTTTTTATTATTTTTTAATTTGTGTGCATATGTGTGTATGTGTGTGTGTACAGTGGTACCTTAGTTCACAAATTGTGATTTTGGAAAATATGGCCACGTTTGTGTTTGTGTGGGAAAAATGTACATAGTTGTGTTTATCACCCAGTACAGGTCATAAAATTTTGCCAAACTCTTCTGTTTGTGAAACAAATTGCATGTAAACAAAATGTTTGTGAACCAAGGTACCACTGTTTCTTTAAGACAGGGTCTTGTTATGTACATAGTTCAGGCTGGCCTCAAACTTCTGTCTCAACCTCTGGAGTACTAGGATTATAGGCATGGTATACCTTATACCTAGCTTGCTCTTTCTTTTTGTTTTGTGGAACCGGGGATTGAACTCAGGTGCTTGTGTTTGCCAGACAAGCACTAATTCTACTGAGCTTTCTCCTCAGCCCCCCTTTCTTTTTTTTTTTTTTAAAGTAACAAGATGTCACTAAATTTCCCAAATTGGTCTTAAACCTGTAGTCCTTCTTACTCTCCTGAGAAGCTGTGATTACAAGACATATTACTATAGCTGGGACCTTGTGTTGTTTTATTTGGTGCCGGGGAATCAAATCTAACGGCTTACATGTGCTAGATAAGTGATATCTCAGCCCCAGAGAGGCCTTGAAAAAATTTTTTTTTTTTTGCTGGACTGGGGTTCAAACTCAGGACCTTGCACTTGCCAGGCAGGCACTTGTGCCGCAGAGCTATCTCCCCAGCCAGGCCTTGAAAAATTTTAAGTCCTCATGGTTAATAAACTGGATTTGGTCTAGGGCTGAGGAGATAGCTCAGTGGAATATGTGTTTGCCTGGCAAGTGCAAGGTCCTGAGTTCAATCCCTGGCATCACCAAAAATAAATGAAACCGGATTTTGTGATCATGATTAGTTACTACACTATTCAATTTTATAACTAATGTAACACTTTTCAAAATGCAGCAAAAGTTCACTCTTATGACGAGACTGGTCCTAGGGCCTCTTGCCTGTTAGGCACATGCTTTGCCACTGAGCTATGCCCTAGTCCGAGGTCACATCTTTAATGAGACACATAGCAGAAGCTCTCACCTTAAATTTGGGGTAGTCATTCATGAGGATCGTCACAATTCCAATATAAGGAACGAATCTAAAACAAATAAAAACTGATCACAGATTTTCCCAAGTAAAATAGCTGCTATCATTTACTAAACAGTATCAGTACATTCTTCCATCGACTAATTTTCAGTTTGCAAAGCCCATTTGTATATATTATCCTATTTGCTCCTTTCACAGTCAGTGAAGGGGAGTTAGGAGTTCACCATTGTACAGATGAGGAAACAAATGATCAGGCCCACCATGGCACACAGCTGCCGCACGGTGAGCCACCGCAGATCCAGGTCTCAGATCTTCACTGGCTGTGACACTGCCAGAGGCTGGGCATATCCTCATGACCCGCAAGAGCTATCACTCCAAGTAAGGAGACAGGCAAATAGCCAGAACAAGGAACTTGATGCTAAGCAGCCAAACGAGTATAAAAGCTCTGAGACAGACTTGATTTCACTACCTTCTCATTTCTAAATCATAAATAATCTGGTTTGGGTCTCTTAGCTCTGAAACTCTTCTACAACAGTTTTTAATCACGTCTATGGTCTCAGCCTCCATCTTCTTTGGCCGCCACACCTTTTTCATATTAAATTTTTTATTTTCCTTCCTTTCTTGCCCCCAAAAGCTTGTCTCCTAAAGCTAGGCAAAAAACACTTGTCAATGACAGAATCAAGAAGCAAGACCCAAGCCAGGCATAGCGGCATATTCCTGTAATCCCAGTGCTGGAGAGGCTGAAGCAGGAGAAACACTGGCCGGCCTAGGCTATATAGTGAGTTCAAGATCAGCCTGAATTGCAGAGTGAGATCCTGTCTCAAAAGCAAAACAAAATCTCAAACAAAAGAAAATAAAGGTGTCTAGAGACTGTTCCATCCCACATTAATAGCACACATTCTGAACTGCACATGGGACATTCTACAAAGTAGACCACACACTCGCTCACAGAACATGCTTCAGTGAATGCAAAGGAATTGAAATTATCCCATGCTCATTATCAGATCAAAGTGCAATAAAATTGGAAATTAACAGCAAAAGAAACCACAAGAACTTCATGGAGGTTAACACCCTCATGAACAAATGAAATTAAAGAAATTAGCTTCTATAGTTAAACAAATATAATACAACATATTGGAACTTTTTTTAAGTATTTGGTATAGGGTCTCACTATGCAGCTCAGACCCATAGTGATCCTCCTGTTTTCAACCTTTGCAGTGCTGGGATGACAGAAGCGCACCACTACGCCCACACTCAGTGGCGGCTAAGAGTGCCTGTGAGGCTGGCGAGGCACGTAGTGTTGGGGATCAAAGCCTAGTCCCTGTGCTTGCCTAAGCAGGCGCTTAACGTATTAGAACTTTTGAGATGCAACTAAAAACAATCCTACAAGGGAAATTTATAGTGGTTAATTCTCATATCAGAAAAAGAGTGATCTAAACAACTTAATGATGAACCTCAAGCTTCTAGAAAGAGCAAGTCAAACCCAAAGCTTGTATAAAAGAGAAAATTCTAAAGATCAGAGCAGAAATTAATGCAATGGAGATTAACAAAATATGAAGAATCAATGAATTGAAGATTTGGTTCTTTGAAAGATTAATAAACTTGGGGGTCAGCAAGATAGCTCACAGGACTAAAGTGCCAGCTTAGGCAAGCACAGGGACCACAGTTTCATCTCCTCTCTGGAGCCACATGACATCCAAGCCCCACCGCTAGGACAGGCTGAGTTAGCCAGAGTCCAGGCATAGTGGTGGTGCAAGCCTATAAACCCAGTGGTGGGGAGGCTGAAAGCAGGAGGATCACAATCACGGTAACTCCGAGCTGCATAGTGAGGCCCTGCCACAACCAAATACATTTTTTAAAAAAATTTAATAAAACTGTTAACTTCTTACCCAACCTTATCAAAAAATGTCAAACCTATGTGATTAGGAATGAAAACGGTGAAATTACCACAGATCCTGCAGAAATCCAGATCAGGGCCAGCGAGATAGCTCAGCGGTCTAAAGTGCTTGCTTAGGCAAGCTTAGGCAACACCAGGGACTGTGGTTCAATCCCCGGCACCACATGCTGCACTAGCACCACCTCCAGGGCAGGCTGAGCCAGCCATAACATAAATAAATAAAGTTAAAAAAAAAAAAGAAAGAAATCCAGATCAATACCTACTTTGAGAAACTGCATTCTAGTAAGAAGGAAAACAGAAGAATGAACAGATTCCTACATATATATGAATTACCAAAGTTGAATCAAGAAAATATAAAAATTCTAAATAACCCAGCATCAGTCAATGGAATTGAAAATGTACTTAAAAACCTACTGACAAATAAAAATCTAGGCCCGGGCTGGCAAGATGGTTCAGTGCCTGCTTAGGAAAGCTTGGGCAACCGCAGGGACCACGGTTCGATCCCCGGTACCACATGCTGTGCCAGCCCCACCCCGAGGGAAGGCTGAGCCAGCCATAATACAAAAATAAATAAATTAACAAAAAAAAAATAAAAATAAAAAAATGAACTTAAAAAAAAATTAAAAAAAAAAAAAAAAAAAGCCTAGGTCCTGATGGAGTCACTGCTGAATTCTACAAGAAATTTAGAGAGGACACAATGCCACTACTTCTCACTCTTTAATAAAACTGAAAGGGAAGCAATACTCCCAAAGTTGCTCCTAGAAACAAGCATTACCCTGATACCAAAACCAGAGGTTCCAACTAAAAAAGAGAACCATAGCCAGACATGGTGGAGTGGCACATGTTACAATCCCAGAACTTGGAAGGCTGACACAGGAGGTTCATTGTGAGCTCAAGGTCAGCCTGAACTGTATAATGAGATCCTGTCTCAAAAAGATGTACCCTCCCCTAAAAAAAAGAACTACAGGCCAATATCCCTAATGAACATACACAATGAAGTCCTAAGATAATGGCAAACAGAATGCAGTTAAGTCATCAAGGTTATGCACTAAGACCAAGTAGGATTTATTTCAGGGATGTTTCAACATATGCAAATCAATAAATGTAATACACCATATAAACAGCGCCAAGGACCAAAAAAATCCCATGATCATCTCAATAGATGCAGAAAGTGTGTTTGACAAAGTCCAACACCCATTCATAATAAAATCCCTACAGAAAATCTCAATCTGATAAGAGCCATCTATGACAAATCAACAGCTAAGGATTCCACTATTACCACTCTTATGCAGTGTAGCTTATGCAAACATTCAGATCAAATAGAGAAAGAAGTAAAAGGAAAAGACAGGAAAGGAAGTTAAACTCATTATTGTGGAAGACATGATACTCCATATAAAGACCCCAAAAACTGCACCAAAAATTTATTTTTTGTCTTTTTTGAGACAGGGTCTCACTATGCAGTTCAGGCTGGCCTTGAGCTCACTTTTGTAGCCCAGGCTGGTCTTGAACTTGCACCAATCCTCCTGCCTCAGCCTCCCAAGGGCTGGGATTACAGGCATGTGCCACCAAAAATTTTTAATAACCAAATTAATTCAACACTCAAAAATCAATACCATTCCTGTATACAAATAACAAATAACAAACTCACTGAGAGGGAAATTAAGGATCAGTCACAAACTTGTCTACAGGAAACTACGGTAAGAGTACAGCCTGACATTGACATTGAAATATCAGCTCAGTGTTTTTTAAGTACAATTTCTATAAAACATGGCACTATACTGCATTACTTGTCAAGGTGAGTGGTGGTGTAATCAATGGAAAGTGAATTTTACAGTCGAGACTGTGTCCTGCTGTTCCTGTCCCAGATGCTTTATACCTTATAGGAAGTTACTTAATTCAGTAAGACTACTATATCTTATTAACAGCCACCAAAAGGTCTACATTTCAAAGTTAGGATTTTAGAAACAGCAATGTGACTAAAATACTTGCCAGACAGGTGCTGTGTCACTGAGCTATGTCACCAGCCCAACAATGGTGATTTTTAAAACTTTTTCACATAATTACTTGAGTAGAAGCCTGGCCATTTCAACCTTTTATAGAATGATGTATTTTCTACCTAACACAGGCCTTGAGTGGGCAGAATGGCACTAAACAATTAAGATTCAAGCCTCCACGTGTGGATACCCTGTTAATAATGTTGCAGGCAGACACCGAACAGCATGGCAAGATTTGCAAATGTGCTATCACAATCAATTCCACTTCTTAAACTGGGCATGGTACCACAAACCTGTAATACCAGCACTCAGGAGGCTAAGGCAGGAGTATCCTTGCAAGTTAAAGGTAAGCCTAAACTGCATAGCGAGACCCTATCTCCAAAAAAATCCACTTTTTGGATTTTCTGTAAAGCCTAGGCAGAGGAACTAAGATGTATTTAATGAATACCTTTATCACAACACTGCTTACAGTTAGAACTCTGGGACAAGTGGAGACCAGAAGTGCACGATCAGCATAAGCCACTCAGCAAGACTGCAGCTCAAATATAATTCAAACAACAAGAATAAATTCTAGGGGCCAGAGAGATAGCTCAGCAGACTATAGCACCTGCTTAGGCAAGCTTAGTCAAGTGCAGGGACCATGGTTCAATTCCTGGCACCTCATCCAGCCAGAGTCCCAGGCATAGTGGTACATGCCTGTAATCCCAGCGATGGGGAGGCTGAAAGCAGGAGGATCACCATGAGTCCAAGCTGCACAGTGAGACCCTGCAACAACCAAATACATTAAAAAAAAAAGAACCAGCCCAAAACTTCAAATTGCAGACAGCAACAGATTACATATCATGTAGTAAAGTAACACATAGCTTTCTTTGGAAAGGATGATATCGAGATAAATTTATTGATGTGTAAATATGCTAGTCATTTTTAGGGTGAAAAGAGGTTATAAAGTAGTGTGACTATCTTTCTCTCACACACAAAATATAATTGCATGTATATAATAACTGCTGCATCTTGATCTCTGTACATAAAGCCTGAGACAACACAAATTAAAGGGCCACAATATTTATGGATGTAGATGAACAATGACTTTGTAGTACTAAGGAATTGAACCCACAGCTTCATGTGTGCTAGGCAACTGCTATACTCCTGAGCTACACACCCAAACTCTTTTTAAATGCTAAAACAGGGTCTCAACTTGGCCTCAAAATTATGATTCTTGCCAGGCGCAGTGGGGCACACCTGCAACCCCAGCATCTGGGAAGCTGAGGCAAGAGGATTGCTTGGGCTACACACTGAGTTTGACAGCTTAAATTACACAGACCCTTATTCAAACAAAACAAAATAAAACAAAACACAAAATACCTCACAATTCTCCTGCCTCAGACAATGATTTCTCAGAGGCAGTAATGACCTCATTTAGATTCTACTAGTGCCCTCATAGGACATGCAGTTTCCCTAAAGAAGGGGTGCACGTACCCCACAGGAACCAGTCCTACAGGAGAGGAGACACAATGGTATGTTCTAATCCTACCTCTCTTGTCCCAATCTGAGCAACTCTTGTGTAGGAGAGGAGGCAAGACTCACTTAGCTATAGGATGGGGTTTCTGAAGGTGGTAGGCTGCTGCTCACCAGTATACCAGGTCTGTATCTAGTCTACTTTAGGTCAGGAGGTCCACAGGGGCTGACAGCAGAGAATGCCATGAGGGACCTATATGGAAAGAACCCACAACTATCTCTTTTAGAAACATGGGGGCAGGAATTTGGATGTAATGGGTAAGCAGATGGGCTGCAGAGACACTAGCCACTTAACTGTCATCTGTGGTCTTGGATAAGTGAACTTGTCTGTTTCCTCATCTGTGGAATGGGAACCTTGGGGTTGTTCTGAGGTTAAAATAAGATAATACTTATAACGCACTTAGAGTAAGTTGTTGGTATGTAGTAAGCCCTGACAAAGGTGAGTTATATTGTTAATATTATTAATGACATTAAGAAAGCAACAATTCCATACTTCCTTATACCCATAACTTACAATTCCTGTCCTCCACTGATCTGTTCTCCTGATAAAATCTGAAATAAACAGGCTTAATATAATTTTAAAACTTTCATTTGACCCCATCAAATTTCAAGACTAGAAATGAAATAGTATGGAATAAATTTGCATGACACAACGAAGTTAGACAAATACTGTAACATAAACCTCTAGAAGTGAGGCTTCTCAAAGCAGGACTAGCCTTTCTCTGGAGCCCTCAACCTACCTGGCACAGACATCAGAGTACACAAAAGGCACCCACTGATACCTTGTTGGTTTTTGGCTTTTTTAGACAGGGTCTCACTGTGCAGTTCAGGCTGGCCTTGAACTCCTATGTAGTTCAACTGGGCCTTGAACTTGCAGTGATCCTCCTGCTTCACCCTCCTGTGTACTGGGATTACAGGCAGGTGCTTCAGTAACATCCTCTGAGTGAACTGAATAAGCAAACTTTTAAAGCTGTCACATTCAAATTGCCCTCATACCCTTAATACTACTTTTTTATTTTTTAAAACTACCTCCCTTGATGGCTGGCCAAATAGCTCAGTGGACTATAGGACCTGCTTAGGCAGAGAGCAGCAGCCAGGGCTCGATTTTGAGTCACCCTGCCCCTAGGGTGAGCTGAGACTGTGACTGAGACTGAGCTTGGTGGCCCATACCTGTAGTCCCAGCTCTTGGAAGGCTGTAAACAGGTGGATCACTAAGAGTCTGATCTCGTAGTGAGACCCTGAACACCCTGTAGACCCTTCCCTAAAGCAAAACAAAACAAAACAAAAAAATCAACCATAATACTTCCCTTGAGTAGTAACCTGAAGATTTAAATGCATTTGAAAAAACAAAGAACATAGAGGTTATTCAGTGGAACCAGGACTAAACTGCTAAGGACTCTGGGAAGGATCAGATAAACCAATCCAAGGGCTATGTTGTAGGAGGCAGGAAAAGCTCAACATGTTTGTTCACCTCCATACTCACCCCCTTGCTCTCCCCACGACATCTTTTTTCTCTAGCCAATGCTGTCCTTGTTTATAGAGGCCTCGATCATCAACAGCATTATTATCTCCTTTGGTCAAAAACTTGATATGCCCATTTTGCCTTAAAAGAGAGATTTAAAAAAAAAGTGAAAGAAATTCAAGTTATCCAGGCATCTGAAAGAAAAAATTTTGATCTTATTACGCAAAAATTCTTGTGATGCTGGGATATTTCGTTACCACTCTTGCTATTTTAAGAATTCTTTAATTAAAGTATCTAAAAGCATGTTCTTAATTGTGTTGTTTATTATAAAGATTAGGCCTGGTGCCGGGCCATAGTGGCGCATGCCTATAGTCCCAGCACTTGGGAGGCTGAGGCAGGAGGATCAGTGCAAGTTTGAGACCAGCCTGGTCTACAAAAGGTGAGCTCAAGGCCAGCCTGAACTGCATAGTGAGACCCTATCTCAAAAAGACAAAGAAAAAAAAAAAAGGGCTGGAGAGATAGCTGAGTGTCTGCCTGGTAAGCCAAAGACTTGGATTCGATCTCCGGTACTACATGTCATGTTGGACCCGGAACCCAAGACAACCACTGAGACTGGGCATGGTGGCACATGCCTGTAATCCCAGTGCTAGGGAGGCTGAGACAGAAGGACCATTATGAGTCTACACTGCATAACTTGTAATGCTGGGATATTTTATTACCATTCTCACTATTGAAAGAATTCTTTCATTAAAATTAGCTAAAAGGATGTTCCTAATTGTGTTGTTTATTATAAAGATTAGGCCTGGAGAGATAGCTCACAGTCCCAAATAAATAAAGTTTTAAAAAAGATTAAAAACAAGCTAGCTAGGTGTGGCAGCACAAAATTATAATCCCAGCACTCAAGGGGCTGAGGTAATACTACTACTGTGAGTTCTAGGCCAGCCTGGGCTATACAGTTGAGTTTTTCTTTTTTTTGTATCAGGGATCAAACTCGGGACCTTGTGTTGTCCAGGTAAGTGCTTATGCCACTGAGCTATGTCCCTGGCCCCATAATGAGTTTAAAGTTAGCCTGACCTACATAGGGAGACTCAGTCTCAAAACGAACAAACAAACAAAAAAAAAACAAAGCCTGACCTTAAGGAATTGAAACATTATGCAAACATGAAGAACAATGCTGTAAGACAGGCATACTGAGGAGGTGTTGGGGTGGCAGAGGTTGAGGCAGGAGGTTGCCTGGGCTACATAGTGAGCTCAAGGCCAGCCTGAACTGTACAGCAAGACCGTGTCTCAAAACACCAAAAATAAAATAAATAGAACAATGCTATAAAAGAGTGTTTAATGACTGGAACATTACATAAATTTAAATAAAGATTATAACATAGGGGCTGAGGAGATAGCTTGATAGTATAAGCACCTGCCTGGCAAGTGCAAGGACCCAGATTGATCCCAGGTACCACATGCTGCACCAGCACCAGTGAGCCAGGCTGGCCACACTGCGTAGCAAGACCCTGTACCAAGTAAATAAAACGTTAACATTAAAAAAAAATGTTATTTTTTAAAAAAGATTACAACATAGTATACATGGTATAACCTAATTCTTATAGTACGATATATCATATGTATGAATGACATTTTCTGGAAATATAAAGAACAGATCATTAACGATACATTAAATTGTTCCTCGGGATATAATAGCTTTTTCTAACTGCCTCCGTCCAGATTCAAAGAGGTTTTTAGCTGCAATTGCTTGATATGGCTTTGTGGTTTTTTGGGCAGTTTTTTGTTTTTTGGAGATTTTTTTTGGTTGGGGGGGAAGGGTCTACAGGGTGTTCAGGGTCTCACTACTAGATGGACTCTAGTAATCTGCCTATTTATAGCCTCTAAAGAGCTGAGATTACAGGTGTGCCACCACACGCAGTCTCAATTGCCATCTCAAAGGCCACGAACAATACCAAAGGATTATTGCTCATTTATACTAACAGCCTTGTGATTATGTTTTGTAGGCATTAATTAATATATTCACATATGGTGATTCCAGCACCTGGGAGGCTGAGGCAGGAGGATTGGTGTGAGTTCGAGACCAGCCTGGGCTACAAAAGTGAGCTCAAGGCCAGCCTGAACTGCATAGCAAGACCCTGCCTCAAAAAGACAAATAAATAAATAAAAATTAAAAAAAATTCACATATGATATAATGTTTAGAATTTGACTCAATATAGGATAGAGGTGGTGGGAGAATAGACCAGGCAGAATTGGCTACACATTAATCACTGGGATGAGAGACAGAGTTGTGACAGGAAGAGAGAAAAAAAAAAAAGAGGGGAAACTCCCTCAGGGAAGGGAGGGCATACATCAGATTTGGGCTATTCGTACAGACTTGATTCAGCATGATAAAACTTTGTTAAATTGCCCAATTTGGGCTTGAACTTGCAATCCTTTTGCTTCAGCTTTTCAGTGTACTAGATTACAGGACTGCAAGAAACATTTCAATTCTTCAGACATACCAGGAAGTATATGATGAGCACGTTGCATAATAAAAAAATTACTAATTTAATTTTACTAAGGAATCATGAAGTTGGGGCCGGCGAGACAGTTCAGTGGTCCAAAGTGCCTGCTTAGGCAAATTTAGGCAATCACAGGGACCACAGTTTGATCCCCGGCACCACATGCTGCACCATGGAACCATGAAGCTTCCTTCTAGTAATTTTATTTTATTTTTATTTATTTATTTTTTTGTCTTTTTTTGAGACACGGTCTCTCTATGCAGTTCAGGCTGGCCTTGAGCTCACTTTTGTAGCCCAGGCTGGTCTCGAACTCACACCAATCCTCCTGCCTCAGCCTCCCAAATGCTGGGATTACAGGTGTGAACCATCAAGCCCAGCTCTTCTAGTAATTTTAAAATTTAATCAAAAGCAATGCATACTATACAGCTTGTAAATACCACCTTACAATTATTTCAAGTGTTTAGGTTAAATACTAAACTAGAAGAGCAT
Organism: Capromys pilorides; assembly: GCA_004027915.1. Lineage (NCBI taxonomy): Eukaryota > Metazoa > Chordata > Mammalia > Rodentia > Capromyidae > Capromys > Capromys pilorides. The sequence continues at coordinate 3,737 of PVKN010000348.1, read as the reverse complement.
TAGCTTCCGATTTCCACTAATATCCACTTGGATTCTAAGTCAGAAACTGGCTCCCCAGATGTCAAATCTGCAGATAAAACTAACCCAAAAGGGGTTGCAAACACTGAGAGTAAGTGCGAACACCACCTTAAAAATGACATTGCAGGGCCGGCGAGATGGTTCAGTGGTCTAAAGCGCCTGCTTGGGAGGGCTCAGGCAACTGCGGGGACTGCAGTTCGATCCCCGGCACCACATGCTGCGCCAGCGCCACCACCAGGGCAGGCTGAGCCAGCCACAAAATGAATAAATAAAGAAACAAAACAAAACACAACAAGCAAACAAATAAATAAATAAAATTTAAAAAATAAATAAATAAATAAAAATGACATTGCAAAAAAAAAAAAAGGACATTGCATTAGGGAAAAAATGCAAACACACACAGAAGAAAGTAACTTGTAGCTGACAGTTCACTGAATAAAAGATCTGAAAAATCCTGGAGGGGAAAGTAGGACAGTTATCAAGAGAGGTGGTCACAGAAGTGAGAGTCACAGGCAATAGAAGGAAGTCAATTCAAGCAGAAAAACACACCAAACCCACAGATGAAAAAAAGTAACAGGAGACAGGAAGAGCTAAAAAAGGAAGAGGAAACTCCCATGGGGAGGGGGTAGGGAAAGGCAGGGGAGGGGGTGGGAGGGGAAGGATGTTACAGATCCCAGCTATTCCTAAAGACTTGATTTCAGGGCTGGGGACATAGCTTGGTGGCTTAAGTGCCTTTCTGGCAAGCACAAGGTCCCAAGTTCAAGTCTGAGCTGCGTAGCAAGATCCTGTGCCAAATACATAAGTAAAAGATTAAAAACTAATAATAAAAAAGAATCTAAATAAAGACTCCAGAGGCTGAGGCAGGAGGATCGGTGCGAGTTCGAGACCAGCCTGGGCTACAAAAGTGAGCTCAAGGCTAGCCTGAACTGCATGGCGAGACCCTGTCTCAAAAAGACAACATAAATAAGTACATAAATAAACAAACAAACAAACATAAAGAAATAAAAACTCGAAGTTCATTTTTAAACCTTGTATCAAAGGAATAAAAAATAAGATATATAGTCCAAAAAGACAATTTAAAAGAAAATACTTGTAATAATAGAACAAACAAAAACCCCAAATGCATTCAATTTCCTTCTAGTAAGACTAACCACAGAAGTTTTTTTGAAACACAAATCTCTGTCACCTGTTCAATAATGGTGGAACAAATATTTCTGGAGGTGCAAGGGTTTTTTTTTTTTTTTTTTTTCTTTTTCTTTTTGAGATAGGTTCTTACTATGCAGTTAAGGCAGGGCTTAAATTCACTATGTAAGCCAGGCTGGTCTCAAACTCAAAGATCCTCCTGCCTCAGCCTCCCAAGTTCCCAAGTGCTGGGAGCACAGGCATGCGCCACCACACACAGTGTAGTGCCAAGTTCTTAGAATACTTACTAAAACTTACTCCAGCATCTCTTAACTAATAAGCTCAAAGCCCTAATCAGAAACCATTTATACAGGACTCTCCCTTGCTACCTCAGAGGCCAAGTGCTTAATATTACCTTCCTTCAAAGAGCTCAAAGATTTTCAGGGCGCAGGAGCCCGGGGCCTTTGCACTGGACTACATCCCCAGCCCTTTTTTATGTTTTCAGTCAGGCTCTTGCTAAGCTAGTAAACTGCCCAGGCTGAGCTCAATCTTCCTGCCTCAAGCTGCTCTAAGCTTTAAAAATGTAACTCACACAACACTGTGACATTAGGAAAGGAAATAATCACTTTACAGTTGAGGAAAAAGACCCAAAAAGCCAAATGTAGGCAGAATATGTGTGTCTTCAAGGGATAAACACAGCTAGGGACTAAATTATTCCACTGGCAAAATTTCTCCTTTCAAAAACTTTATCATAGAGGACCACCTGCTCAGGTCCACCCTCCTGTCCCACTCAGATAGGAGCTTTCTTTCCCCAAGTACGTATGTATGTACGTACGTACATACATACATACATACATACATACATACACACACTCTATCACAAGCTAGTGTTCATTAAAATCTAACTCAGCTTAAGTAGCAGAAACTACAGGGATGTGCTATCAAGCCTAGGCTTTTTTTTTTTTGGTTGGCTCAGGCTGCCTTAAGTGCGGGTATGGGGATCAAACCGCCCTGTGCCTGACTGGAATTGCCCGTGCAGGCATTTCAACCACTGAGCTAACCCGAAAGCCCCCCAAGCCTAGGCTTTTTTAAATACAGAAAATTAATTCCTTTATAAAAGGGTAACACACATGCCTGTAAATCCAGCACTTGGAAGTCTAAGGCAGAAGGATCCCTGAGAGTTTAAGGCCATCCTGGGCTACAATATGAGCTCACAGGCAGCCTTAACTGCACAGCAAGACCCTATTTTGCAAATAAGTAAACAAACAAACAAAAAGAAACATCACATATGTGGAAGGTAAGGAAAAAAATCTGTAGTTGGATGGGGGTCACAGACCTGAAAACATCTTTGAATTCATCCTCCTGACCATTTTCACATTCCAGATGAGGAAACTAAGGCCCAGAGAGGAGAAAGTTTTTGCTCACTGTTACACTTTATCTCTACTCAGAAGTCAATCTCAAGTTCCTAAACAAGATTTAGCCACCCCGTGCTCAGGAGATGAATAGGAGGACTGTGAGTTCCAGGCTTGCCCAAGTACACAATAATTCTCCACTTCACACTGGTGAGTGCAGTGGCATACGCCCGATAATCCTGACTTTTGGAAGCTACGGTAAAGAGAATGATAAATTCAAGACCAAGCTGGGACTTAACAAGGCTGTCTCAAAATGAAAAATAAAGTTAAAAAATGGCTAGAGGGCTGGACAGATGGCTCGGACTGGGGTTCGGTCCTAGTGTTCTGTGTTGTGCTGTGCTGTGCTGTGCTTGCCCTGCCCTGGGGTGCACTGAGCCACTGATTGAGACTGGGTGTGGTGGTGCACGGCTGTAATCCCAGTACTTGGGAGTCTGAAAACTGGAGTATCACTACGAGTGTAATCACTGTAGTGAGATCCTGTACTAAATAGGATAAAAAGAAAAAAAAAAAAAAAAAAAAAAAAGGCTAGAATGTAGCTCTATGCGAAGGCCCTGGGTTCAATTTACCATCCAGCAAAAAAATAAACATAAGATTCTATATTTAGCAAGGTAACTTTGCTGGGCATGGTGGCATGTGTTTGTGATCTCAGAGGTCGAGGCAGGAGGATCAGTGTGAATTTGAGGTAAGCCTGGGCTACCCAGTGACATACTATCTAAAAAAAAGAAAAGAAAGAAAAGTAACTCTGATTTCAGATTTGTTTTGTTTTTGAGATAAAGTCTCGTTATGTATTGCAGACAGGCCTTAAACTTACTATGTGGCCTAAATGGGCCTCAAACTACACTGGCCTCTCTTGCCTCAGTGTGTATTACCTCAGCCAGTTAAGATCTCAGAAATTGAGACTTTAAAAGTTGATAAATTGAATCTTATTTGAAATTCCTGTTAGATATCTTTATGGATTTTTAAAAATTTTAAATATTTTTTATTTTGGGGGGTACTAGGGATTGAATTTAGGACCTTACGATTGCCAGGCAGACGCTTATGCCACTGAGCTATCTCCCTGACCCTCTCTTTATGGATATTTTTTAAAAGAGTGGGGCTACCTTATTATATTAAACCAGAGTATTCTTTTTACACCAGAATATTCTATTTACAATCAATCATTGTATCATATACATATATATGTAT
>PVKN010000347.1:47621-83529 GCA_004027915.1 Capromys pilorides | reverse complement strand
TGGAGCCCTTGCACCTTGGTCTCAGCCTCCCGCCTTGTGGAGCCCACTTCTGGTGGACTGGAGTCAGTGGAAGCCCTTGGGTTGGCTGGGATGTCCCGGGTGCCACCTTTTCTTTGGATGTGGTGAGGACAGGAGGATGGGCCAGGATGCAGGGGGCCTAGGAAGATATGGGAGAGGAGCAGAGAGACACGATGGCACCCACGTGTGGCCGCCACACACATCCCTCCTCCCGATGCTCTGTGGGGACAGATGGGTTCCAGGGACCATCTGCTCTGGTCCCGGGCATCTCTGCTTCTCCAGACGGGGCCTTGACTCCTGGGGCACCAATCTCTTTGGAGAGCCAGCGCAGTGCCGGCTGGCTGTGCATACGCTGTGGAGACACGGGCATCCCCATCCTACCTGTTTTGCCGCCTTCAGCACTCTGTACATGTGTGCAAGCGTGTGCGTGCACTTGGTGGTGTGGTTGGGATCCACTGCTTCCGGTGCCCTCCCCCGTGTTGCGTGGCTCCGAGCACGTGTGCGCAGCCAGTGGGGTGGGCTGGGGGGCCCTGGCTCCTCCAGCCTCCCCGCAGCCTGTGTCCGCCTTGGTGGCTCTGCACATGTGGCCTGTCTGTTCTTCTGGCCTTGGTGGAAAAACATGCTCCGGGAGCGCTGCAGAGGGCACAGCTGAGTGCGGCGTCAGATGCCTGCGCTTCTCGGGGTGCGGTGCTTGGCCCTGCACCCTGCAGCACCTGTGTAGCCTGTCAGGGACGGTGCAGCTGTGGTGCAGGCCAGACACCCCAGTGCGTGAGGAGCATCCTGGCTCATTTCAGTGCCTGGGACAGCAGTGCCTGAGAGAGGGGACAGCAGATGGGGCAGCCCCCCTTTTGTTGAGCCAGGTCTTATCAAGTTAGTTTGCAGTGTTCCTGCTTCAGCCTCCTGAGTGCCTGGCTCAAGGCTCTCTCAGGAGTGGAGAATTCAGGGTGCAGCATGTGGGGTAGCAAAGGCTGGGATGCAGCCTCCCATGTTAGGGTCCAGCCAGCGTGGGGCTCCCTGTGTAGGAGGCACAGGTGCCTCAGAAGCAGTCAGGAGCTGCCTGTCATTTTCGCTCCCTGGGAGGCTGAGTCAGGAGGATCACAATTTTGGTGCTATCCTGCCATGTTAGTGAGACTGTCTCCAAAAAAAGAGCTAAAGGCAGCTGAGAGCACGGACTCGGCCGCACGCAGCTCGCTGTCCCCGTGCTCTCTGCTTGCCTCTGTGGCATGGACGTTTCAGCGCTTTGCTAGAGATCCAGGAAACGCGCACGCTGGCAGCTGGCCTCGTACCCCTCCCTCTTGTGACCCACTCTAGCTTGGGCACCCAGGCATGCCTTGCCTCTTGGCCATGGCAGAGGGGTCCTTGAAGGGAGCTGGCTTGTGTCCCTTGGCAGCTCCAAGTTGGGTCCCTGGGACCCAAGACATTCAGGGCCGGTGTCGTCGGGTGGGTGTCCTGAGCACTGTGGGTGCTAAGCGGCATCCCTAGCTTCCTCCTGCTTCAAGCCAGGGCTCCCCCAGTGTGACAGGCACATGCGACCCAGATGTGGTCTGGCGTCTGCAGGAGTCTGGCTCTCTTGGTTGAGACCTGGTGTCCTGTGGTGGTGCCTGGATGGGCTGGCGAGTGATGACGCCGCCCGTCATCAGAAGCGCGCTTGTTGCCAGTGAAATGTGGGCTTTTGCTGCCGCGATCGTGGCTTCCGTGGGGGCAGTAAAGGGCTCCAGCTGTTCCCAAAGTCGTCCACAAACTTAAGAGTCCCCGTGGCCTTTGTCCCTCCATATGTACATGGGGCTTCCTGCCAGTGAGCTGACGCGCTGTAGGGCCTTAGGCCCCTTCTCCTGTGGCCGGGGCCCAGCAGGACTGGAGCCTGCAGATGTCAGTGCCTAGGACCCTGTGGCCAGGGTGTGTGGGCCTCGGCCATCTTCTGGGAGGAGCGAGGCATGGCTCCCCCTCTCCTTTTCCTCCTACTGTCTTCTCCTTGTATCCTGGATTAGAGTTGGCTTGGGCTTTCATAGGCCACTGCCATACCCTGCTGGGTCCCAGCCAGCTTGGCCAGCACCCCGAGGTCTATGGCCTCGCCTGTGTATTCTGCCTTCTCCACTGCCCTTCTGTGCCATGCTCTTCATCTCCAGCTCCTGGACCCCACGAGCGGCTGTGATCCCACGGGTCCTGCTCTCCCCTGCACCTGGGCGCAGGGCCCAGGCACAGGTGCCAGGCAGTGCTGTGCCCAGGGCAGGGACAGGGTTCACAGACAGCCCCACTGACCTGTTGTGCTGGAGCCATTGCCGACACCCCATGTCTTACAGATCATCCCCCCGAAAGAGTGGAAGCCAAGGCAGACGTATGACGACATCGATGACGTGGTCATCCCGGCCCCCATCCAGCAGGTGGTGACGGGCCAGTCGGGGCTCTTCACTCAGTACAACATCCAGAAGAAGGCGATGACCGTGGGCGAGTACCGCCGGCTGGCCAACAGCGAGAAGTGCGCCGCCCCTCCCTGCCCTGCCCTGCCCTGCCCACAGCCCACGCCCTCCTTGGTGTCAGTTGGTGGCCCTATAAACAGCACACATGTGTGCCACTCATAGCTTCCTCCATGACATTCAGGGCCACAGCTGTCACATGTCCCATTCTCTGTGGCCTCTTCCCTGTCTTCCTGTACTTCTTGCCTGGTCGGCCATGAGGATGGTACCTGGTGTGTCCCATTCACCCTGTGTCCTTTAAGGGAAGGCCCCTTTGTGTTGAGACTTGACCTTCCCTGTGGGACACTCGCCTGCCCCATAATGGTCCCTTGGGTCCCCAGTGGGCCCTCCCCACGTACTTGAGGCTTGTGCCCCTCAGAGCCTGGGATGTGGATGCTGGGCCGCTCTGAGCTGCTGAATGCCATCCCCAGGTACTGCACGCCACGGCATCAGGACTTCGATGACCTGGAGCGCAAGTACTGGAAGAATCTCACCTTCGTGTCCCCCATCTACGGGGCTGACATCAGCGGCTCCCTGTATGACGATGTGAGTCCCATAGCCTTGGGGCAGAGGGAGTGTGGTCGGGGCTGGCAGAAGTCACCCTCGCTTGCACTGGGAACCCTGGGGACAGCAGGTCTGAGGCTGATACAGAGCACGTCCTGTGGTGACACAGCACCTGTCCCTGGCTTCCTGCACACATGGCCAGCCCCAGGTCTCTTGTCCGGGAGCCTGCACAGTGTGGCCTTCTGTGTCTGGCATCTCACCCACTAACCTGAGAGCAGCTTGCGGCCCGTGGGCAGCGGCAGAGTGCTGTAGAGGGGCCCACAGCTGCTGCGCTGTGTCTCATCCTGTCCCCTAGTGGCAGCAGGCTCTGCTTGTTCTGTCTGTGTCCCTCCCGGCATGGTGCGTGTGGGCCAGTGTCTGGTACTGGCCCTGCTCCTGGTGACAGCGCCCATCTTTCCGAGCTGTCTGAGAGGTCCCTGCTAACCCTTGACTTGTGTCTGGGCGGGCCGTTTGAGTTGCCAGGGCTTCTCATACATACATCTCGGGTGAGTCCCCACATCGGAGAGTCAAACATTTTCTCCCATTCTCCATTCTATAGCTTGTCTTCTTATTTTCTTGGTTGTGAACTCCCCAGCCCATTTTGATTTGATGGAGTCTAACTTATCCTTTTCTCCTTCCTTCACTGTGCTTTCGATGTCATATCTGAGTACTCATCAACAATTCAGAGTCACAGGCTGGGGAGATAGCTCAGTAGAATAAGCGCCTGCCTGGCAAGCACAAGGTCCAGAGTTCAATCCCCAGTACCGCAAAACAAACAAACAAAAAACCCCAAACCCAGTCACAGAGAGCATGCCAGTAGTCCTAGCAGTTGGGGGCTGAGGCAGGATTGCTGTGCCTTTAAGGCCTGCCTGGCCTATGTAGGAGTTGAGGGCCATCCTCAACTGACAGTGAAACACTGTCTCAAAACAGAACACAGCAAAAACCAATCAAAGTCATGGAGAGCTGCTCCTGTTTTCCTCCTAGAGTTCTGTGGTCCTGGTTCTGTGTGTGAGCCCTGGGTTCATCCCTTCTCCTCCTCTTCCTCCCTGCCTCCTTCACTTCCCCACTCCCTCTCCCTCTCCTCTCTTCCCTTCTTCAGGGTCTTGGTGCTAAGCTCCATCTGCAGCTCAGTTTTAGTTTTTGCTTTTGGACAGAGTCCTGCCAGGTTGCCCAGGCAGGGCTTGACCTTGTGGACTTCCTGCTCCACCCACAGGGGCTGGGGTGCTAGGTGTGTGCACTGCGCCGGCTGACAGTTGTGAGGTAGTGCTCACATCTGCTCTTCATGTGGGGGCAGCAGCGGCCCCGGCACTACTGGCTGCAGAGACTTCTTTTCCTGTCGAGTGGTGTTGACACTAGGTGGGCTCCCTGCATCATCACTGACATTTTGTTTAAAAAACTAAAGTTAATGATTTTCAAAGTGTCACAGCACAGTGGAGTGGAAAGCGCAGGCCTGTCGCCAACACACACAGCCCCCCACAGGGGTTTGCTGTAGCAGGTCGTGTGTCTGTGACAGGGCTGCTTGGACACGGGGACCTGTGCTGTCACTGCACTGGCCTGTGGGGTGAGCTCACTGTTCTAAAAGCCCCACACGTCCTGCTGAGGTCTTGCTTTCTGAACTGGGACAGCAAGGAGTGACTTGGTGTGCGCCTCTGCCCAGTGCGTCCCCATCACGGGTACAGACGCTTCTCCACCCCTGCGTGCTGCGTGGACACTTCCCTTCACCCGTGCGCCACAGTGCATTGCACACCTGCTAAAGATGCTCTTGTGTCCGCTGGGGCCCGTCCTTCCGTGCCACTGGGGGCCAGGGCTGTGCATGTGCAGGTGTTCCACCCCAAGGGGTAGCAGGTGTATAGGAACTGGATTATGCACAAGCAATGTCAGCTGAGCTAGAACCAGCGGCCTGGCCTCCAGAGCGGCCACACAGTTCACACCGCGCCAGCCCTGAGTGCCGTTTCTGTTCCCTCCTGTGCCATAGCCACCTGGCCTCCTGGCCTGGGCATGATGTTGCCCCAGCTGTGTCAGTGTGCAGTCCCCGGTGGCTTGTGAGGTGGCTCTGTTCACATGTTATCTGCCATCTGTCATTATCGTTCTGGTTTCAGGTGTTGTCTCTGAGGCAGGAGCTTGCTCTGTAGTTTGGGCTGGCCTTGGTCTCACTGAGTAGCCCGGATCTTGCTGCGTCAGCCTCCCCGGTACTGGTGTGGCAGGTGTGTTTCACTGTGCCTGGCCCATCCCTGGGTCTTTAACCCACTTTCAATGAGGCTGTGTTTTGCTGTTGCGTCTCAAGAGCCTGTTGGGTATGTCGGGGTCCTTTATCAGCAAGATATTTCCCCCTGCCTGTGGCTTGTCTTCTTGTCCCTTAAGGCTCTTTTGCTATTATTTTTAATTTTTGAGACAGGATCTCACTGTGCAGTTCAGGCTGGGCTTGCGCTTACTCTGTAGCCCAGGCTGGTCTCAAACTCAACGATTGTCTTTGACATCCCAGGTGCTTGAATCGCAGCCATACACTACCATACCTGCCTGAGCCCTGCGAGCACCCACTGCCCTGCCAGCTGCATGCAGTCTGGGCTTCATAAAGGATCTGCAGCCACGCACTACCCTCGGAGCTCTGAGGCCGGGGTCTGTGAGCTAGGCCTGCCACAGGCTGGGACTGTTGGGGTTCACCTGTGGGTTTCTCATATTGTGTAGCACTTTTTTTTTTTTTAATGTATTTAGTACAGGGTATACAGAGTCTCGCTACACAGATTGGACTCATAGTGCTCCTCCTGTTTTTCAGCCTCCCAAGTGCTGGGATTACAGGTGCGCACCACCATGCCCAGTCCCAGCACACCCTGGGGGTGAGGCTGGCCTGGCAGGCCGGGACCCCCGGCCCCTGCGTCTGCCTGAGCCGAGTGCAGCACTCTTTTTTTCTGATAGATGGCCAGAGCGAGGCATGGCAGAGAAACATCTCGCTCTCCTTAAAAGATAACTCAGTGCCCTGGGTCAGATTCAGTCCAGGTCCCCTTTCCTCTGCCTACAACACGGTCTGACAGTGCTGTGAGTGTGTGGGATGGGTGGGGGACAGACTGGCCCTTGCTGTAGGTTTGGGGGTGACCAGTTTCTGATGTCCCTTTCCTGAACTTGGGCAGGTCCTACTTGTGGGGACTTCGACCTTCTTACCTATGTATTGAGGGGTCTGATGCTGTTGCCTCTGTGTGTTCTGGGGTGGTGCCAGGACTCTGCTTCCAGTTGCTGATGGTCTTTGACATGGGGTCCTGGGCAGCTGACCATGGTCGACCAGGTTCCTCAGTGTCCCACAGGCTGGCAGGCTCTGGTTGCCCCAAGCTTGGAGTTGATTGACAGGTTTTAGGAGCCCTCCTGATGGGGTTGCTGGCTTATGGTGGGAAGGATCAGTGATCTGTTTGGGTCCCTTGTCTGCCAGCTGTACACTGTCACATCTCGTAGGGCGGGAGTGCTGGAAGGGCTGTCAGGAGCAGGCCCTGCCCTGGGGACTTGCCCTGCGTGGGGACTTCCTCACAGAGGGTGTGTGGTGTACGGCAGGGTTCTGTGGTGGTCCAAGGTGCAGGTGCGTGGTAGCTGTGCCAGGCTGTCCTGTCTCCGTGTGACCAGCCCTGGTGGACAGGCTGTAGGTCCAGGCTGTGGACACCTGGTTCACAGCCTGGAACTTGGTGGTGACCGACCAGGTCTTCCTGTTCTTCCCTGGGTACACAGGGAGACAGTTCTGGGTGGTGGCTGTGCTGACACGCTTTGTCACCTGCAGGACGTGTCGCAGTGGAACATCGGGAGCCTGCGGACCATCCTGGACATGGTGGAGCGGGAGTGCGGCACCATCATCGAGGGCGTGAACACGCCTTACCTGTACTTTGGCATGTGGAAGACCACCTTCGCCTGGCACACAGAGGACATGGACCTCTACAGCATCAACTACCTGCACTTCGGCGAGCCCAAGTCCTGGTGAGTGCGTACGTGCTGTGCCGGCCAGAGCAGGGGTGCTGGGGGCCAGGCAGTGGTTGGGCCCTGCGCCGCCCTGGGGCCACAGCCTTGACCTCATATTTCTCTGGCTGTGCTTTGGCCCCTGGGGCCACACTGCAGACTGGATGGTGAGCTGATCCAAGGGCTGCCTCAGAGGTGAGTGCCCAGTCGTCAGAGCCATAGGCCAAGGCTGCGTGGGGACATCCTGACACGTGGGTCCCTGTGGTGTCTTCTTCTCTGGACTTGGTGCAAGGGCGTGAGGCAGCATCACTGGCAGGACAGTGCCAGGCACTGCTGTAGCAGGCCTGCTGGTCTTCCTCGCGCTTGCAGTGGTTCCTGCATAGAGACTTAGCTCGCGCTGCCTGTCCCAGAATGTCTGCTGTTCCAGCTCAGAGGGTGTGGGCAGGAATGGGCTGTGCCAGAGCTGGCGGTACTGGGAGGAGGGGAAGGGCACGTGGTCTATGTGGCGTGGGGTGTCTGTGTGGAGCTGTCCAGCCAGGCAGGTGGCTGTACTCTCCTTACTGTCAGTTCTTAGTCTGTGCCAGCTGACAGGACTGTCTTACCCTGCTGTGTGTGTTGAGGGGCCCCGGGGAACCAGCCCTTCGTGCCTACCCAATGTCTCCTGTGGGTGGATCCCCTGCCGTGCTGCTGCAAGTGAGGTGGGAGGCGGCTGGCATGTGTCTCCCAGGGGTGCCGTGATGTCACTCAGACTTTCACAGCTGCAGAGCTGGGTAGTTCCAGGCCACCTCCTGGGTTGAGTCCAGGCCTGGGCAGCAGGGCTGCCCCTACCCCCCAGGCTCGAGGAAGCCCCAGGTCCCTGTCCAGCTCTGTAGGCACTGAAGCCCGTGGCTCCCAACCCCCCTGCATCTGCAGAGCCAGCAGCAAGGCATCTTCAGCCTCTCCCTGCCTCTCCCGCTCTGTCCCTGCTCAGGCAGGGGTCTCTGGGCCCAGTGGTCAGGATGACCCCTCTTGGGGCTGTTACTCAGCTCTGCTACGGAGTCCTTTCTTCCATGGAGAAGATATTTTCACGGGCCCCTGGGAAGATGATGGGGCCTTTGTTACTGCCGTGCTGGCCCCAGGCACCGTCTCAAGCTGGGACACTTGTTTGGAGTCCTGTCGTCGTCCCAGGTCCTTGCAGTCTCCATCTCCTTTTGCCACTGTTGTGCAGCTTGCATCCACCCCTCCTGTGGGAAACTTGTGGGTGGGGTGTTTGTCGTCCGGGAATGCTGGAGAGAAGGGCAGGGCTGCCCCCTGTCTTTCAAAGGGCTCCAGTCTATGTATGGGGGAACCAGAAGTGCCACTTGCAACATGATTTGCAGGTCGGGTGGCCCTGTGTGGTCCTGCGTGGAGAGGGCCTGGCTAGGGGGCCCTGGTGTCCCAGTGACCGTTCCTTGCTGCCTTCCTACTCCCTGCTCCCTAGAGACAGGAGCAGACCAGCCCGGGGTGGAAGAGTGTGGCCATTGCAGCCCAGGAACCCTGAGTGCCCTATGGGCTCAGCCTGCTGCTCCCAGGGGTGGGTGGCAGTCTAGCTGGGCTCCAGCACCCATGAGTAGGTCCACAGAGGAAGGCGGCTGGGTGCTATGGGCTGAGTGTGGGACCGTCGTGCTGCTAAGGGCCACTAGGTGGCGCTGCTGCCCTTCCAGAGCGCTTTGCTCTGGCAGTTTGCTGGTTGCTCCTTGCAGCTGCTGACTGAGCCTGGGAGGGTGGAATAGCAGCATGTAGCTTGCGAGGCAGCTCCTCTGCTGGACTCTTGTCTTGCTCAGGTGTTGGGGAGAAAACTGCGTCTTCTCCATAAAAACAACCACAAAAAGCGGAACCAGAAAGAAACACACCACCCCAGCGTGTGTCGGGAGCTCCTCCAGGGCCTTGCCCCCTTTCTGCTCCCTCAGAGGCCTGGGGCCAAGGGCGTGTGCTTGGGAACAGCGACCCGGTAGGCAGTGTAGGCCCTCTGGGTAGAAGCCCCTGTGCGCTTTGAAGGGTCTCTGCCCACCTGTAGCACGCACCTGCCTGCGCCTTGCTGTGCGCCGGCACCCAGCCCTCACCTCACCTCTGTTCTCCCATGACCATACAGAACCAGCACTAAGGACCCCAAAGACATGGCAGTTCCCTCGGGGAGACTGTAGTGGACCCTGAGCCTGGCTGTTTCCAGTCCTGCAGGAGCAGCCTGCCTGGGAACGGCGCTTCCCACGATGCTGCCTTCCTGGCCTCTGCTGTGGCCAGACTCCCAGTGCTCTGCAGTGCGGGCCTGACCTGGAGCTGCTTATAGCCTAGTGTTCCATCAGGCCAGGAGCTGTGGGAGGACTGGGCCCTTAGGAGCTTCGTGACCCAGAATTGCTCTGAGCTGAGGGGGTCCTTGTCCTGTAGGCGTCCTTTGTTCAACTGCAAGGCTCTGGCCCTGGGCTGGGTTCTGAAGGCCCTGTGGCCCCCACAGTGGTGCCACACTGCCCACCCACCTTTTTTATCCACTTCTGAGCCTGGGCGCCGGCTGGGGGCGCCTCGTGGATGGGACGGCACCACTGTGCCTGCGACTGCGTGAGTGCCATGTCCGTAATTAGAACCTCCTCTGTGTCACGTTGGGATGATTGCGCTGTTGTGCGTACCCTGGCGGCTCTCTCCTAAGCGTTGACCCGCACAGGTTTGCAGGGCTCGGAAGCCTTCCTGGGCTATTGCTGCTTTAGTAGTGAGGCCTGTGTCCCATGATGAAGTGACAGCTGGTGTCTGCCCCACTCTTGTGTCTGGACTGTGGAGCAGCTCTTGCACCTCTCCTTGGTGGCCCTTCTGTCCATTTGGGGTCACCACCCTGCTTTCTCCTGGGGCTCTGGCCAGGGCCCTTACTGATGATGCAAACAGAGCTGGGGAGGCATCCGCCCCACGGTGCGTGGTGCAGGGGTTGTGCCTCACGTCGGTTGCTTCTGCCACCACCTCTCATCTGGCCTGTGGGTCCCAGCCTTGGCCAGCGATCAGGAGAGGGGCCTGAGTGCCATTAGGAAGCCCAGGTTCGGGGCTTGGCCGGATCTCATGGCCACGTGGGACTTCATGCCTGTGAGCACTGCACCGTGGGGTGGTGGCCCTTTTCGGTCCCTGCAGGACTCGGGCAGCTCCTCCAGCCACTGCCTGGTGGCGCAGGCTCCCAAGAGGGCAGAAGCGGGCAGGGTGCAGCTTTGAGCCTGGTACTGTTTGGGATGGAGAGGGTGCTCAGCCTGACAGCTCAGCCTCCCTGCACTGCACCCATCGCTGCGGTGTGACAACAGCAGGAGGTGGGTGCAAACCCTCTTCCTCACCACCCCAGGTCCAGCCCTGGTGGGGCGGGGAGGGCAGAGGGAAAAGCCCCCTGGGCTGATGGAGATGGGGCGAGCTGGGCCTTTATACTGCAGTGGCGTGTGGTCCGAGTCCCTTTCTTCAGCCATGGAGATGAGCACGGGGACAGAAGGGCAGGAGAGTGAGTGATGAGAAGGTGAAGCTGTGAGAGCAGGGTGAGCCCGCGTGGGCCTGAGCCCCCGTTCCTCGGCGATGGGCACCTCTGAGAGGCCCGGTCCAGTGGGGTGTTTCGGGTGTGGTGTCCACTTGTGTAGTTGGCACAAGTCGCTCTGAGATGCTGACGCACCGCAGGTAGAAAGGATATCCTTCCGGGTCCCCTGCCCGGGCCCTCTTGCCCCGCCAGGGCTGTGATCATGGCTTTCAAGCTGTCTGCTGCATCTTGATCTCACACTCAGACCCTTCAGAATTGCATGTGCCCTGCGGGTGTCCACCTGTCTCCAGTAGCCCCGAGGACCTGCGTGCCTTCACCCTGCAGGCTGGTGTGTGTCAGAGCCTGGAGAGGGTCTCTGGCCCTGTGCACCTGGCCCATGGGACCCTGGCAACAGTCCTGTGAGTCCTGTGAGTCCTGTGGTGGTGAGAGCCAGGCACTGCCCGCAGCCAGCCTCTCCCTTGCTCTGTGGAGCTTGACATAGTGGGGCTGGTGCCTGGCTTGGGCTCGGCGCCATGGCCAGGAGGGCCTGGACACACAGGAGCTTATGGGGGGACAGCTGTGTTATGCCTGGCCCAGGTCCCTTCCCGGCCCTCCTCACTGAGCCATTGGCCTTGCTTTTGTCACCATCACTCTGTTGTCCCTAATGCCACTGGGCCAGGCTTTCTGCTTGTCAAGATTGGATGGTAAATCTCAGGCTAAAAGCCGCTTTGAGTAGTCACAGAATCAGCTCTGAGGCCGGAGGGACACCTGTGCTCAAATCAGGGCATCAAGTGCCGCCACGCAGCGAGGGGGCGCTGTGTCATTGCCAGCAGCAGTGCTCTGGTGACGCCAGGCAATTTTGAAGGATTTGGAGCACACTACTGAGTCACAGCCGCCCCATTAGGCTGATGCGTGCCTCCCCCGCATGGCTGGAATGGCCCCGCTCTGCTCCAGCGATGTGCTTGGCTGTCACACGGCAGGACACGTCCTGCACAGGAGGACGCCCTGGGTCAGAGTGGTTGGGAAGCCCAGTGTCCTGGGGCCCTCCACGGTTTCTTGTCCTGTCTGGCGCTGCTTCGCAAATCTCCAGAGCTGATGGGGACAGTCACAGCTGGTGTTTGTTCAGAGACGGCAGAACAGTCTTAACATCATGTTTGTGCCAAACCTCAGAAATTCCTCCATATGCTTTCCTGAAGCCAGCATGCTAGCTGGGGGCGGTGGGTCCCAGGTCTGCCGCCCTGCTGTGGGCCCAGGCAGGCAGAACAGTGGCGAGGTGGATTTGGGGATGGGGCTTGCTGCAGGCAGTGGCCAGGCCAGGAGAGGCCCCAGAGCCTGCTGGTCTCTGTTGCTTGGGATTTTATTTTCTGTCTGCTTGTTTGGCTGGAGGGCTCAGTTCTATCTTTCTGAGCACTTTGTTTATTAGTCCTGCTATGGATTTGCTGCCAGCCCAGGAGGACAGTACAAAGCGTCCCCACACGCCATGTTCCTGCATTGGTGACATCTTTCCTGGAGGATGCTGTGTCACAGCAGTGGGCGAGAGGGGCTGTTGTCAGCGACAGCCGCAAGATGGTCAGAGCCTCAGTTTGCCCCGGCTCCCCTTTCTGCCCAGACCCCACTTGTGTCGCTGCTGGCTGCTCATGCTGGTCTTGGCCGGGATCATTTCCTGTCCTCCCTGTTGGCTGTGGTCTTGGCATCCTGGAGTGTGCCGGCCGGCTGAGGAAGAGGACAGGTCCTCTGGGTCATTTTCTGTCCCATGCGTGACCTTGCCTGCTCAGCTGAGGTGTGTCCTACGCATCTCTACCCAACGTGACTCCTGCCCTTTCCACACCAGCTTCTCAGAATGAAACCTGCTCTATTTATTTATTTGGTGATATCAGGGCTCAAGCTTGGGACCTTGTACTTGTCAGGCAGGTGCTTATACTGCAGGGGTATATCCCCAGCCCCCGCGCTCTTATTTTTTAAAGAAAATATTTATTTTATTTTATTTTTACTTTATTTACAGTTTTGGGGATGGAACGCAAGACCTTCACCCAGCTGTTGTCCCTTTCTGTTTTGTTCGTTTCAAGACAGAGGGACTTGGTTAGTCACTATGTGACCCAGACTGGGTTTGAACTTGTGATCTTTCTGCTTCAGCCTCCTGAGTGCTGGGATTATAGACAAGTGTTACCAGCCCAGTTTAATTATCAGAAGAACAGAGAGTTTAATGCGTCGCGCGGCCTTGTGCTGTTCTTCCAACTGGAGCAGAGGTGCACGCTGGGCACGACTGTGTGGGATGACGGTGGCCTCTCCTCCCTCCAGTGAGGCACAGCTTGTTTCCTGGGCTTCAGGATAGATGGCGGATGGTGGAGCCATCCCCGAGTCAGTCAGGTCCACCGGGTGCTTTGGTGGGAGTGGTGGTGTCTTGGGCTGGACTCCTGCCAGCGCACTCAGGGGAACAGTGTCAGCTGTTGGCAGGATCCACGCCTCCAAGTCACTCTCAGGTCTGGACTGCTGTGTCCAGGCTGGCAGGGCCTCACCAGGGACAGGAGTGCCCAGGAGTGCCTGCCCAAGCCTTTACTCCCACTGTCGCTCCAGCTGAACCCAGGCCTGTGGACTGGAGGAGTGGGCAGGGCCCTCATTCAGCCTTGGGCATGAGGATGTCCACTAGGCAATGGGGCCTCACTTGAAGGTCTAGGCAAGGGAAGACTTTCCACACTCGTTGTGTGATGCCCCTCAGCTGAGATGGCAGCTGGCAGTTCTATGGGCCATGAAGGAGATGGCACAGGCATGGGGACCCAGGCCAGCAGGACACCTACCACCTGGAGGCATACTTCCGAGGTCACTCCATGTGCTGGTGTCCAGGTGGTGAAGGGGGTTCTAGGGCCCATCACTTCTGGCAATGTGGCTAAACCTTGCAGCAAGGGATGCTGGGAAATAGAGTTGGATGTGGGTCCAGGTAGGGAGTGAAGGGCTAGTTCCCCTGTGGTCACGCAGGGTGGTATCTAGGCTAGAGGACAAGGCCTGTGGGCCCAGTGAGCCATTTGTCTTCGAGACACGTCTTCTGGAAGAGGTGTGGTGTGGCCTGCAGCCAGACCCTCTCCACCCCCATCTCAAGCATTGCCAGGAGCCCTGCCCCATTCAGGCAGGGAAACTGAGGTCCTGCTGGAGAAGGGGCCTTAGGCTGCACCTCATTCAGGAACAAGGAGTCCCCCACAGGTCCTGGGCCAGGATGAGGAGGGCGTAAGCTCAGGATCGTGCCGCTTCTCGTGCCCTGGCCAGGCTGCCCTGCATGTGGGGCTGCAGTGCTGTCCTGTCTGCTGTGGCTGACGGGAGCAGGTGGCTGGCATTAGCAGAGTTTTTTTGTGAAAAGTGGCTGCTTTAGTGTTGGGGTGGGGTGGGTCGCCCAGGCTCAGGTGTGGGGCTCTGCAGGATCTCCCGAGGGGAGGAAGAGCCAAGTGAGTCCTGCACGCAGGCAGGTGCCTGCTGGGTGAGGAGCCGGAGCCCGTCTTGCCCCACTGTGGAGGGACAGTGAGTCCTTCTGGAAACACCACTGCCAGGCGGCCTTCCATCTGCAGGTGCAGGTGTCTGCACCACCATGGGGGGCATGGGCACTGTGGGACCCCCTCCTCCGCAGGCCACCTGCCTGGCACTGTTGCACACGGGAGGCCTGGGCTCACAGGCAGGGTCTGGTTTCCATGGCAAATGTCTCATATGAGCGTAGCCCCCAGAAGAGAGATTGCTCCAATCTGTGAACAAGGAGCCTCTGTTATCTTTGCTTACACGTCGGGCACAGAATGTGCTCTCTCTCCAGCAGCAGGGGACAAGCCTCATGCCTTCCGATGCGGCTGCGACAGGGACGCTAATGGCCCTGCTCTGCAGCCTCCCTGCCAAGCTCTGGGCTGCTGCTTTGCGACCTGATTGTGCTGGAGAGTTTAACCTACGCATGCTCAGCCCTCCCCAGTACCAGAGGAGGGACACGCATCCTGGGGCCTTGCCTGCTGGCCAAGAGCTGCAGCTCAGGTGTGATCAAGCTGGGTTGCGTGACCCGTGTACCTCCAGTTTTGGCCCCATAGTCGAGGGCGAACCAGAGCCACTGCAGGGCCTTGGCAGCCCCCTTGGCCCCAGCAAGGTTGAGCAGGCGTTGTGTGTTGGCAGGAATGTGACAAAGACACCTCGAGCACTGCCACACCCAAGAAGTCCACGGCTGGCCACCTGCCCAGCCTGACTCCGCATGGCTGTACCACAGAGGATGGAGGGCTCCAGGGACGGGGGCTTCTCTGCCTCCTATCACTGTTACGACAACCTGGTTCCCCATGCAGGCCTGGTTGCTGCCTGCCCAGTGGCTTCCCCACCATCTCTGTCAGTCCTGCTGGTCACCCTCAGCCATAGTTGATCTCAGCTGGAGCCCCCATCCCACCTTAGGCCCCCTGATCCTGGGCTGCTGGGATGCATGTCTGCCATCTGGTTTTGAGTGTCTCATTGCTTGCTCCCTCTCTCCCTCTCTCCCTCTCTCCCTCTCTCCCTCTCTCTTTCTGGCCAGCTCAGCCTGCCCTGAGGGTGGGGCTGGTGCAGCCTGTGGTGCCAGGGATTGAACTGCGGTCCCTGTGCTTGCCTGTGCTTGCTTAAGGCAGTACTTTAGACCCCTGAGCTGTCTTGCCAGCCGGCTTCCCATTTCTCACAAAGGGGACCTCTCTTCCCCTCTCCCACACCAGGTCTCTCCCAGTGCTTACTGCTCTCTGTGGACCTGTCCTTATTCCTTCCCTGTTCAGATGCAAATGAGGCTGTGCACTGAGGGTCCTGTGAGGCCAGGGGCAGTTGCCTGGTTGCTTTAAGAGCTGACAGCAAGGGGGCTCCCCGGCTGCTGCTGTAGACCTGGCCCATGGTCCCTCTGGGTGCAGCTGGCAGCTGGGGAGGGTGCTCTCTGTCCTCCCTGGGTACCACTACTCTGCCCAGTGCATCCAGCATTCATGGGTGCAGAAGGCACCGTCTAACACAGACACACTTGTGCTTGGATCTTCTCATATAATAAAAATAATCGGTGGGGGGCCTGGAGAGACGGCTCAGAGGAATAAGCACTGACCTGGCAAGTACAGGGACCTGAGTTCAATCCCTGGTCCCACATGCCGGGTGCCCCATCTGCATCCCGGTTCCCAGGGCACACTGTTGCAGATGTGATGGTGATGGTGATGGTGATGGTGATGGTGATGCAATTGGTGGCTCTGAAGGGGAGCAGCGCTAGGGCGGGGCCCCTTCAGGCCAGCTGGAGTCACAGCAGCCCTGCTTGCTTGTGCAGCTGAGTCCCTCTATCTTAGTGTGCTCAGCCAGCACCCAGTGCCTCAGCATGCCACCATCCTGGCCCCCAGGTGGTGTGCTGGCACCTGGGCCAAACAGGACCTGGTCCTTTGCCCAGGGGTGTGCATCCCATCACCCCTGCAGCTCACTGTACTCGGCGTCCCCGTGGGTGGCCATGCTCAGCTGCAGCTCCCGTTTCCTGTGAACTCACATGCCCAGGGCTCTGTTGATCTTTGTGTGTTTCAATAAAAATGTCATTATTTGAGACCATTGGTGCTGCTAGCGTGAGATACCAAATTCCATCTTGTGTCGTCGTGTGAAATGATCCATTAGAGATAAAGCCGTGCGCTCAATGAGGCCCTTTCATGGGAACCAGCCACCCTGGGCCCAGCAGATGCTATCTCCAAGCTCGTGCTTGTATGCCGGGGACTGGTGGGGGGCCACTCTTATAGCCGTGAGGATGGGTTTCCTGCCGGAAGGGGTGGGGTCCCTGATGCCAGAAGGCTCTGGTGGCTCTGGGCAGGGGTTGTGCAGCCAGCATACTGCTCTGGGGGCCAGCCCATGGAGAGCCAGGGGAGCCCACTGTGCCCGGGGGCTCTGAGCACATCCCTCATCCCACCCCTCTGCCCTCGTGCAGTGACGCTGCGAGCCCCCCCATGTCCTGCCCCAGTGAGTCGCCGTGGTCCCTGTCACAAGGGAGCCCTGTGCATCTGTTACGGAGACATGGAGCTAGCCGAGTTAGCAGTGATCTGCCCTGCGCCTGGAGGCCCAGCTGGTCCTCAGGTTCCCCAAGCAGGAGTTGTGCCGCCTGGGCTTTCTCTTCTCTGGGCCCTGTCTTTAGCACACGTGTCCTTGCCCCATGCGCCACAGCATCCCCAGCCTCGAAGTTCAGCTTGAGGGTGGGACTGGCCTGTCTTGTCCTGGTTGGCTGAGGAGTTTTCTCCTGAGTGGCTTGAAGCTGATAGATATTTTTATAGGTCTCTACAGCCCTGGGAGTGAATGTGCACATCTATCTCAAACGGGCATGCCATTTTCTGTTTGTTCTTGTCTGCTGGTAATAGTGTTTCTCACTCCTCCATTCCTTCATCCATCCAATGGGGTACCAGAGCCTGGTGCCCTGGTATGCACCTGTGATCCCAACCCTCTGGGAAGCTGAGGCAGGAGGATCAGCCTGGATAGTTTAATGGCACAGTGAAGCCCTGTCTCAAAATAAAAAGACAAGTGAAAGGTTAGGGGTGTAGCTCGTAGGGAAGGCCCTGGGTTCCATCCCCAGTGTCACAGATACCACAGGAGGGTGCCAACTCCATGGGCCTAGTGACATCCTCTCTTCCCTGTGCTCAGTATCCAGCGTACAGTTGGGCCTGAGCTGGAGAGAAAAGTGTGCTCTCAGTGCAACTGCCCGGCCTGGGAAAGGTCCCAGGGTTGGCTCTGGCCTGGACTCCTCAGGAGGCCCAGGTCCTGGAGCAGGTGTTTCCTGAACTGCTGTCTTGGGGTGTAACTTCCTCACCCTGTGGAAAGCACCTTGCATGGGAATCACCTAGCGAGTGTGGGCATAGCAGGGTGTCAGGTGGACATTGTTCCTCTCGCCCACGCCTGCAGGCGGGAGCATAGCAAGGTGCCACCTGGCCCAGCCTGGAGACAGGGCCGGTGTGGGCGAGAGCAGCTGTTGCCCGGCTTGGCCCCTGTAGACGCTGGGCAGCGAACTGGAGCTGCCCTTGTCCTGGGCTTTGTAGTGAGGGCTGTAGCATCCTGCCTGTCATTCAGGCTCCAGGGCATCAATAGTGTCAGGTCCTCACGGTCTCCTGGGCTGTGAGTGGGTGGCCTCCCTTTGCCAGGGTTGCAGCTGGGTGCGGGGTCCCAGCACCCTCCCAGGTATGTGTGGCTCTACCTGTTTCCTTTCCTCATGGTCATACGTGAGCAGTGCAGCGCCGCACGCCCAGCCCTGTGCAGATGCTGTGAAATTAACTCCCGAGCCTCCCGCAGGTGCCAGGCCGACTGACATTTCCAGCGGGCTCTGCTGGGGCTGCTCTTGGCTCCTGTCCTTGCAGAGGGGACGAGGCAATGGCTGATCACCACCGCCAGCTAATTGCTGCAGCCTGGTGCCACAGCCACTGTGGGCCGGCCGCCCGCCCATGTGGGCGCTAGAAGAAGGTCGAATGAGTCTGCGTGGTGCAGATGGCGTGTGGGCAGGATGCTCTTCGTCCTGTGGTTCCATCCCTGGGACTAAGATGATCCCCACAAGTGTTGAGGAGGGCATGTGCGGATGGGCACGTGGGGCGCCAGAGCCCTCATCCAACCCTCAGAGAACTTCACATCCTGCCGCCATGGGGGGCCGCCATGGGGGTGACTTCCTTCTTGCCGAGATCGCACCCTTGGTGGGCTCAGGCCTCTGGCCTGGTCCCCAGCCGAGGAGGAACAGGCGATGGGGTGCCATAAGGATAGCACCGCCCTTCCCTGAAGGGACAGGATCTCAGGCACAGCAGGCAGTGGGTACACAGGACCTGGTGGCATCCAGGCCAGGAGGTGACCTGGCAGCTACGTGGGCAGAGCTTAGTTGAGGCCATGGAGTAACGGCGCCGGAAGCCCTGTTGCTCCTTGTCCCTTGGTGACTAATGGCTCCTGCGCAGGTCCCGGCTCCCCAAGACGATCTGTGTTCCTCTTCCTGACACACTCATTTAATTTTTAACTCACAAGACATTTGCTTATTTATTTTCATTGTTCTTGATAATAATTCTAAGCCATTAGAGGAGAAAATTATATTCAAAAATGCTGTTTCACACTTTATTTGTTTGATGATTTAGAGCGATAGAAAATAGCACATTTGCTGGCTTTTATAGTCTGATAATTATTCACATCCATCAAGCCATTCCAGGGGAATAAACAAAACACCAAGAAAATTACACTATTAATAGCACCCTCCGCGGTGGACGGCAGACTCTTCCCAGGCCAGTGTGGCAGCACAACGCAGGCCCCTCTGCCACAGGGAAGCCCGCTCTTTGCATTGCCTCCATGGAAGACCCACAGCCCCGCTGTGAAGGTGGACTCATGGCGCAGCAGCTCGGGCTCAGGCTTTTCTTTTTTTGTTGAGACAGGGTCTTGCCAGGGTTCCCAGGCTGGCCTCGATCTCACAATCCTCGTGCCTCAGCCTCCTACGTACTGGATGACAGTGTGCAGCCCCGAAGCAGGTGGGGCCTGGTCTTTCTGTGAGCCCCCACTGCCCTCACAGGCCTGTCGCCTCCTGGACACAAGTTGGGCTGTGGCTTGGCTGGATTGTGCTCAGCCCCTGCTTTTGCCCCTTAGGGAGGTTTGTGGGTTCTAAGCTCTGCCCTTGGCAAAACGCTTCTGAGCAGGAGAGAAGAGCCTGGCAAGGTGGAGAGCCTGGGGCTGCCTGTCTTCCCCAGCTGTCCTGTTCCTCCCAGACTTGGGGTGTTACTTCTTCCTGAGGGGGTTTTTCTTGTTTTTAATTTTGTTTGTGCTACTGGGATTGAACTCAGGGACTTGACCCTGGGCTATATTCCAGACTGCTTACTTGCTTGCTGGCTTGCTTGCTTGACAAGGTCTCACTAAATTCCTACATTGCCCTGGGTAGGGTTGAACTTTCCTCTTCCTGCCTCCACCCCTCCCAGAATCCTGGGCTGATAGGTGTGTGCCTCTGTGCCTGGCCCATTGAGAATCTTCTGTCCAGAGCTCACCCTCACTCCGCCTCATGTGTGTTGTTGCCCTGTGGGCTCTTGAATTGTTAACCTGCTGGGCTGAGTTTTGTTTCTCAGCTGTTGTGTAATTCACACATCTCACATCCCTGGCTCGGGATGATAGGCCTCGGCCCTCTGTCTCCTGGGCCTCCCAGCACATGTGTACCTCACACCTCATTGGAGTTTTATTTTCTTCTAAGCCCCTCATGCTTTCTGAAAAGGACAGCTGGGAAGGGAGGCTGGCTTAGTCCACTCAGTCCTCAGCTCCCAGCGTCCTGCCTGGGGTCACCTGCAGTGGTTGCCAGGGTGACAGTACCAGGGTTGGCAGGGATGCAGATTGGAGTGTTCATGAGTTTCTAGTTCAGAGTCTTCCAGAGCTTTGTACAAAGCATTCAAAAACAAGAGGTAGATAGGGACATGGGGGGCTGGGAAGGTCGGAGAGATGCCTGAGCCGTGGCTGTGCTTTTATGCAGAGCTATCTAGAGGGCTCTTGGGACCTCAGCAGCCACCAGGCACCAGGCCTCTGTGCGCTCTTCACGTCTCCCCATTACTCTGTGCACCCACCCCCAGTCCAGGCCCCAGAAGGGGCCAGAGGGATGTGCCTTGGCCTTGTGTGGACCTGGGCTCTAGGTGAGGGTGGAGTGTTCTAGCACGTGAGCCACAGGTCACCACCACTGCTCTGCAGGTGGGACCAGCTGGTCCTAGAGAGGCAGAAGAGCTGGGGGACGAGGACAGGGAGGTGCTCACTGCCTGGGCCGGCAGGGTTGAGCCCTGGGGAAGTCTGGCCTGAGGACCTGGTGCAGCCTGCTGTAAGGGAAGCCCTGAGGAGCCCACTGCTGCCCAGCGGACGGGCTGTGTGGCGTTACCGGAGGCGGGACTGATTGATTCTGGCGAGGCAGTTTGACCTTGTGGTGGGGACTGAGCTCCTGGGAAGCAAAATAGACTGGCTCCCCATGTCGGTGGCCAATAAAACCGACCTGTTTTACAGCCCCGAGAAATTGCTTGCTGATCGTCATGCAGATGCTCGCGTTGCCTCGAGCTGCTGCGAGCAGACTTCGCCCGCCCAAGCCACCGCTCCTTGCTGTTCCTGTCTCCGCAGCAGGACCCCAGTGCCAGGGAGGCCAGTGGGCGCCAGGCATGGGTGGCAGGTGATGAGGGCAGGCTGGCCAAGCTCTGGGGGCTTGATCCTGCTCTCACGGCACTGGCCCTGTAGTGTGACCTCTCACAGCCCAGCTCCTCCAGCTATGTGATTGGTCCTCGTGGTCCTGTGCCTGTGCTGCGCACCTGAGTTCTTGTCACACCCCAGGAGAACAGGTGGAGGTTGGGCCCAGGCACGAGGCTGCCCCGGGGATGATGCCTATGCTGGCCTCCTCCGGGTGGCCACCAGGCCTCGGCTGAAGGACACAGCTGTGCTCTGCACACTGAAGCTTTGGAGAGGTTCTTGCTTGGCCTGAGCTGTCCTGAGCCAGGTGCTTTGGCTTTGGGTCCCGGGCACCACGAAGCCGCTGTTGGGCTGTGCCAGGGGGTTCAGTGGCAGTGCTACTTGCTCCTGAGCGCTGCGGCAGTAGAGTCCAGACATCCCTGGGGCCAGCCAGCTTCCCAGCCAAGAGCCCTTTTAATCTCTCCAGGGGCCTGCGTCCTGTAGGCTGTACTTCCCGATAACAGAGGAGCCTTGTTGCAATGTATTAAACTTTTAACATCCACCAGATTCAATTAATCTTATCTTTACAACTCCCAATTACAGGCGGTAATTAAGTGAAAGCTGCATTGTAGATGGGGGATATTGCATTAATCATCCCAGCCCTGCAGCTGTGAGTTAGCTCCTCCTGTCCTCTGGCATCTTTCCCTAGTGGGTGGGGCCAGGCCCCACGGAGGTGCTGGAATTAGGATTAACTTCTGTCAGCTGTGTGTAAATGATAACAGGCCTTTTAAGGAAGGATGACCTCAGCTTTGTCCAGGCAGTGCAAATCGTGGCTCAGCAAGGAGGCTGAAGGTGCCTGGGTGGCCCTGAGCAGGGCCCTGGGAGTGTGCCCAGAAATTAATTACAGTATTTTATTTAGATAAGAGACAACATGACATTTGCTCTATCTCCTGCTCCTCCCCCTTCAGTAGAAAAATCTAAACCTGTTTCTGGGAAGGGGCCTGGAACTAGTGGCCATCTTTCCCATACATTTCTCTTCCTGGCTGCCTGTGTGGGCAGGGGCGGCTGTGTCGCACCCTCTCCTCAGCAGTGACTCCACTGGCGTGGCAGACAGGCAGTGTGGACACCAGGCTGTCCTGGGTACTCCTGGGTGCTGGGCAGGGCTTGTGGCTTCCCACCTGTTCCATGCCAGGGGCTCCCCAAACTGTGATGGCCACGTGTGCCCCCATACGTGGCCCAGAGCCTGGTGCTGAGGTTTCCATCCTGCACTGGGCAGGCTGGGCTGGTACATCTGCCAGCGAAGGCCTCCCAGTGCCTCCCCACAGCCCCCCGGCTCCGGGCAGCCTTCCCTGGGAGAGGCCCAACAGCTGCGCCGCCAGCCTCCCCGCACAGTGTTGGCGGCATGTCACTCCGGCGGCATCTATTTGCAAACTCCCAACTTACATCTCCCTTACTGATGACAGAGCCCCAGTAATCTTTGAAATATAAAATGTGTAAAAATAAAACTCAAAGTGGGTGACAAGTGAAACTTCTCGTTCCTGAAGCTGCTTTTCCCTGTTGGCTCCTGGTGGGGGCCGTGAATGAGACAGGCCTGAGAAACAGCTCGGAAGCCTGGCGGTCTGCTTGCTGGGGGCCAACCCCCCCCCCCCCCACTCCCTGGGAGCCTCCCCACTCCAGGCCCCAGAAGCCCTCCAGTCCAGGCTCTGTTGCTTGGTCAGGTTCTGGAGCCCTGTCCAACAGCCCGTCGCAACTGTCCGGAGTCTTCCTGTCTGGCCGGTGTGCGCTGTCTGATGCCTCCCTTCTCTCGCAGGTACGCCATCCCGCCGGAGCACGGCAAGCGCCTGGAGCGGCTGGCCATCGGTAGGTGTCTGCGGATGCGGCCCACCCGGGTGGGCGGCGGGCCTGCGCCAAGGCCAGAGAGCAGTCGTTGCCGCCCCCCCCACCCCCACTGCAGGAGAGGCTACTGTCAGAGTTTTGTTTTGTTTTTATTGTGTTTTCTGCTAGGGATGAAATCCAGAACCTTCATACTGAGCTATAATTCCAGCCCTTTTTCATTCCTTTTTTTTTATTTTTTTTGGTGGTACCAGGGGTCAAACTCAGGACCTTGCATTTACCAGGCAAGCACTTATTTCACTGAGCTATCTCCCTGGCCCCTTTTTAATTCAGAGACAGATCTCAATAAGCCACTAAGTTGCCCCAGCTGGGCTCAAACTTGTGATCCTCCTGCTTCAGCCTCCTGAGCATCGGGACCACAAGCGTGCACCATTGCACCTAGCTTTGGGCTCTGGTTTGGGGAGCGATGATGTCCTGTGAGATGGGATCCACAGGGTCCCCGCTGTGTGCTCGGCCTCCCTGTGAGTTCCCAGAACGCCGGTGCCGTAGCAGCCCTGCCTTCTGGGTCCTTCCGAGGTCGGGGCCTGCTCGATGTCCTGGGGCCCGCGGTGCCTGTTCCCTGGTTTCCCTGGCACAGCTGCCGCATTGTCCTGGGCTCTTCTGGGTCTGGTGGGACCATAGGCCTCTCGTGCGCTTGCGCGGCAGTGTCGTGGCTGCATGCCACCTGCCCTGCTCAGTGCCCCAGGCTGCCCACATCCTCCCTGGGAACTCTGAGGGAGGCGCGTGTCAGATGGTGGGGTCCCAGCCACAAGCTAGGTGTCCCAAGGCCCCTGAACACCCAGCATGTTCCTTGGGTCAGATCCTGTCACCGTACCTGCTCTTCCCGCCTTGTGGAAGCCCTGCTTCCCTGGTGTCAGGTGGCATCTGTATGCCTGAACAGACACAAAAAGTCTTAGCTGGGCTGGGAGCCGGCTATGATGGTCACCCAGGCCCGGGCACCCCAGGAGCAGCAGGTGTGCTGCTGTAGCCATGACCTCTTGCTTTCTCACACACATGGCGTCTGCTAAGGGTGCTGTGTGTGTCTGGCTGCCGGGAGCACACAGATCCCTATGCCTCCTGGGAGAGGGCCCTCCTCGCAGTCTGGGGCTGCTCTCTCTGCAAGCCCCCCTCTTTTTCATAGTGTGACATTGGGCCGAGTTCCTCGTCTCTGTCTTCACAGTGGGCAGGAGGCAGGTGATCTTAGTGCAATCTGGGACAACTCAGGACATATGAAAGGGAGGACAGTGAGGACCCGGGTGCACCAGCAGCCCCTCTGGTCACCCTGCATCTTCTGATTGTAGTTGGTAGGGATCCAGGACTCTGAGGCTTGTGTGGAAGTTAGCGTTGGCATTGGCATGGGGTTTCCAGCTGCCTAGCTACTGTCCTATCACCTCTCCACCTTCGGCCCAGAGTATAACTGCCACATGCTATCCCTTCCCACTGTTTTTGGGTTTTTTGCGGTACCAAACTCCTGAGATTGAACTCAGGATCTTGCACTTCACAGGCAAGTGCTAACTCTACTGAGCTATCTCCCCACCCCACTTCCCATTGGTTTTGCGCTGGTGGGACAGAGAGCCCCTCCTGATGAGGGAGTCCTGTAGTGGCCCCTCAGTGACTGGGCTGCCTTACAGGTGTTAAGGGAGAGCACTATCCCACAGCGTAGCCCAGCTTTGGCATGTGGCCTGGCGGGCTCTGCCTTCGTGGGAAGGGCCTGTCCTAGGTCCCAGTAATGCTTGCTATCTGTAGAAATTGATGGTTTGGATGGTCTGTAGGGAGGCAGGTACTTATGTATCTTGAGTTCTCGAAAGACAAAAAGAGGACAGTTTTCTCCGTTGTACTCTTATTCTTTTTTGTTTTTGACTTTTTGAGGCAGGATCTCACTATATGGCTCAGGCTGGACTTCAACTGACCTTGTAGTGCATGCTGGCCTGAAACTCACAGTGGTTCTCATGCCTCAGCCTCCGTAGTGCTGGGGTTACAGGCCTGTGCCACCACCCCTAGTGTATTGTACTTTTAAAAAAGTACAAACTTTAATTTTAAAATATAAAGAGATGTTTTTCTGGTGAATTTTCTGTTGCCATTACTACAAAGAACTACACATTTAATGGCTTTAAACAACATGAACTAATAGTTCTGTAGGTCAGAAATTTGGGATTCCAGTGGTAGCTCAGGGAAGAACCCAGGTCTCCGTCAGGCTCCTAGAGGCACCCACATCCCTGGGCTAGTGGCTCCTCCGCCATCTGCAGAGCCAGCAGCACCATGTTTCAGCCTCTCTTCAGGCTCTCGTCCTCCCTCACTGGCTTCAGAGCCTTGGGCCCTGGTGATCAGGACGGTCCCCCAGGGGCCATCGTGTAGCCTGGCTGTAGAGTCCTTGCTGTTAGGTGGCTAAGGTGATGGACGCAGAGCCCCTCACAGGCGCGCCTCAGAAGTCTGAGGACTCCGGAGGGCCCTGCCTGCCTCTCCCATACCTCCGGCCCCAGTGCCTCTGTCTTCATGCTCCCTTTCCACCTGTGACCTGTGTCTTGCTCCTGTCTCCTCTTTTTTCTATCCCCTGGGACTGCTGAGGTCCCAGGGCCCCAGTGGCAGGTTTCCTCACAGCCGCGTGCAGAGCCCTCCCAAGGCAGGCAGGGTAGCCAGCAAGCCAGGGCCATGCTCCGTGCAGTGACTCTCCACACTTCTTGAAATCCAAGGACTTCCTCCAGGTGCAACAGCTATCCAGAATTTGGGGTGCGGTTACCCTTAACCCAGAGGTAGAACAGCAGCAGCAGAGAGAGGCATCAGATGATAGCAGAATTGGCTGAGCCCCTCGGCAGCCCCAGCTCAGGCCTTAGCCACACTTTGGGGGGCTGTGTCACGAGCTCTGTGGAGGAGACTGGGGGCAGGTTTGCAATTAATATGGAGAATGAATAGTGCGCTAGGAATGGGCTCACCGGGAGAGTTGTGGGGCCCATGGAGAGCGCGTTAATGTGCTGCCGCATTATTGGTGCTAATCACTTAAAATGTGTGCCTTTATTAGAGCTTTAATGAGAGCCACTTAAACTGTGCATTAAAAAGAGGAACTGCAGCAGGGCTGGCGGCCGGCAGGCAGACAGTCATAACTCTAATTGAAATGCTCTTAGTGCTAGGAAAGTGGCTGGATTCAGTGGGCCTGGATTTTCTGGAACTTCACTGCTGTGTCCACGTGTGCACCTCCACCAGCCCAGGGGTGGTGGAGCTCGAGCTCTGTGCCCAGCGTGTGTCAGCAGCCTGCCCGGGGAGTGCTGGTCCAGAGGCCCTGCTGCCCTGGGCCCTCATTCCCTGTGGGTGCCAGGGCAGCCCCTGGGCAGAGTCACAGCACAGCACGTCAGCAAGTCCCTTCCTGCTCCTGGCCTGGCTGTGAGGTCCATCCTGGGTACAGTGCCTGTGCTTTGGGGCCATCCCTTCAGCAGCAGTGAGCACGTGTCCCTGGGGGCAGGTCTGCTATGGAACGGATACCTGTGTCCCAAGTCGTGTCTGTCACAAGGGGTGGGAAGTTAGCTATGAGCTGTGGCTGATGGGTGATCGGAGGGTTGGGGCTGAGGGTGGGTGGTTTCGTGGCCTGGGGTGGTGGGCGTCTGTGGGTGAGGGTGCTGCGTGCGAGATACAGAGCCAGGCATGGCTGGATTTGGAGGCTCAGGCCCACCTGCCAGTTCTCCCCGTGGACTCACTGCCTCGAAGGAAGGACCCCGTGTTGGGGGTGCCAGTCGTGTCCCACAGTCCCTGGCTCATGTTGTTCCACATGGCTTTTCTGTCGCACCTCTCAGGCTGGCATGGTGACCATGTCCTGTCACCTAGGTCACTCTGCTCCTTTGTGTGCTGCAGCTGTTCTGTACTGCCCACCCCCTCCAAGCAGTGGCCAGACCCCGTGCAGCCAGTGGGTAGGACCTGAGTATTGCCCTTCCTCACAGCTGTGACCTGGGCTCTGTGTCTGACTGCAGGTCTCCCGGGGCACCTACCTGGCCCACACAGCCCCTGACTGACGCTGCTTCTGTCTGTCCAGGCTTCTTCCCCGGGAGCTCACAGGGGTGCGATGCCTTCCTGCGCCACAAGATGACGCTCATATCACCCATCATCCTGAAGAAGTATGGGATCCCCTTCAGCAGGGTGCGTACAGGCCAGCACTGACCCTGAGAGGGATTTGGGGCCCAGGAGAGTGGCTTGTTGGCCCTGGAGTGGTTCTGGAAGAACGCCCGGCAGGGAGGCCGAGGCATGGCTGAGGTGGCTCCATCTCCTGTGTGGGTGGGAGGGAGCAGAGGCAGCCTCCGAGCCCCCCGCAGGTCTCAGCTTGCCTTCCCTTGCCCCCCCTCTGCTGAGGGGCCAACAAGTCTACTCCCCAGGGCCTGCAGTGGGTACCAAGGACGGGCACAAAGGTGGAAGGTGAGCATGCCTGCTCCTGCAGGTGTGCTGGGAGCCCCTAAAGACCCTGCCCTCTCTCCACAAGCTCTTGCCCTGGCCCTGCCCCTTTCAAGCCTTTGGCAAGTGCTGCCTAGCAGGATCTGCTGTGTGACAAGCCCCTGGGCCTGGGCCTGCATTGGTGCACCTTGGGGTTTGTAGACCCAGATGCTGGTGGGTCCTGGAGGCAGCTCTGCTCAGGCACAGAAGAAGCCCCTGGAGGACCCAGCTGGGCCTCTTGGGCAGGGCGTTTTTCAGGCCTAGGAGCCACTCCATGACGAGGCCCTCACCGATGCTCTCCACCTCCGCGTCACCATGCTGGAAATCGCTTCGGACATTCTAATTGCCCGCCTTCGGCTCAGCCTGCTTCAGGCATGCTGCTTATCGGGCACAGCTAGGGAGGGCAGGGCCCCAGCCCTGCTGTGCAGGCAGGCGGGTAGGGGCGCAGAGCAGCATGTGTGTAGGTGCCCTGTTGTCTGCGCCACAGGCCCTAGTCCTTGGTGCATGGCCCTGGGACATGAGCCCGATGGTTCTGCAGCCCCCGCCCATCTCCCGGGGCCACATCTAGATGGTGCTGTAGTTCACTCAGACCACTCAGCCTGCTGGACCAGGGCATTGGCCTATAGCTGTGTTCCTCATCCTGGCCCTGCCAGGGCCCCAGCATCTTGTGTCCTGTGAGGCCCTATGCCTCTCAGCCTGGGATGGCACCATGGCCCCCAGAAGGTACAGACAGGCATAGACCCAAGTCCAGCGCGGACCCCTCATCTGAATTCCCAGCACCCTCCAAGAGTGGCTGCCTACACCCCACTGTGCTTATAAATCTTTGTAATGGTATTTACTTCTCAAAGAAAAAGCAGATCGATAGCAGAGCCTTCAATAATTAACAGTGTGTATTTCTGCGATCTGCGTGGACTCCCTCGTTTACTCCGCGTGCTCTCATGGAAGGCCTTGCGTCTGGGTGCCGTGGCCCGCGGTGGCTGGCGCAGGTGACTTAGCTGTGCCCCATCCATCATCCCCAGCGCCTCCAATTTATTGTCGGCTTGTGTTGACAGTAGTGACACGGAAGACGGACGCTATGGGCTTCAGATGCAGCCCCCGGAATGTAGATGTTACGACAGGGGCGTCATCTTCCCACGGTGCAGCCAGGCGTGGTCTCTGTGCCAGGCCTTGGATCCCTGGGGATGCAGCAGGCAGGACGAGCCCCCACGTTTGTCCCCCTGAGCCAGTGCCTGTGCCCCAGAAGGCTCTGATCTGGTGACTTCAGCACAATGTGCTGGGATCCGCAGGCCTGGCCTCTGCTACTTGGGTAGCCTGTGGAAGGTACGGGGGTGCCTGTGGGGATGCGAGGAGGCCCAGCAG
This sequence comes from Capromys pilorides, assembly GCA_004027915.1. Lineage (NCBI taxonomy): Eukaryota > Metazoa > Chordata > Mammalia > Rodentia > Capromyidae > Capromys > Capromys pilorides. Next base: position 55,353 of record PVKN010000347.1, on the reverse strand, counting down.
GGACATTGTAGGGCTGCCCCACCGGCTGAAGAAATCAGCAATTGTATGGAAAGCTAAAAGCTCCCGAGCTTGACTTTACCTCCCCCGCTGTCCAGAGCACTGAGTGAAGCAGACCCAGGTTCTGGGCTGTGAGTGGCCATTGCTGGGGCCCGAGGGACTCCAGTTCCCACGTTGCACTCCATCCTGTCCCGTGCGACTGTCACTCGGACAGGGATTAGAAAGTATAATTTAATGCACACTGACTTCCCTTGATTGGTGCGATTAATTACTTGAAAAGAAAAATATCATAATGTTCTTAAGGACTGGATTTTCTCCAAGCTGTGTCAGTTTTGATTGATCTTTTGATGTGGTGGTGGCTTCTGGAAGCCTCCCCCTGGCTCCACCCACTCCCTACCCTCCAGGGCTCGGCCCTGGCTAGTTCCTTGAATCCAGGGGCCTCCTCTCATCTCCCTGTGGAGTAAGTGCAGAGTCGGCAGCCTCATCAGCGCCTGTAAGTCAACAGCACCAACACGTGCAGCCAGGGCCGTGAGTGGCGACTGGAGGCTGAGCCAGGAGGATTGCATGTTCACGTTTAATCCCAGCCCAGGCAGCTTGGTGACTTAGGCTCTGTCTCAAAAACTAAAAAGAAAAGCTGGGGATCAAGTCATGGAGTTCAGTGTAAAGGTCATAGCTTCAATCGCAGGACTGCAAGAAAAAAAAAAAAAAAAAAAGAAACAACAAAAAAGGAAAATAAAAGACAAGCAACCTGATTGGTCAGGGCAGAAGGTGTGAACAGACACCACGGACAGGCGGGATGTGAGACTGTACCCATGGGGCCTGGCGTTGGCCATCCATGCGGGTGGCGCCGCAGAGCTGCAGGCCTGGCAGGAACCACAGCAAAGCCCCAGCTCTCAGGCTCTGGGCACTGGCTCAGTTCCCTCACAGCCCATGCTCAGAGGAGACGGTGCACCCTCAAGAGGACCTGGGGACACACAGCAGAGCCTGGGTGCGGTGAGGTCGCTGTGAGTGCAGGAGGAGATGGTGCCACAGAGCCGGTGGCCACACAGCAGGGTTCAGCGGTGTGTTAGGTGGGAGCCGACTGTTGCTCGTGACAGTGGGGTGTGCCAAGCAAGGGACACCTGCAGGCGCATGGCTGCATGTGGCTCTGAGTGCTCACTTCAGGACGGCAGCCAGATGACCAGGTGACAGCTTGTGGGGGCTGAGGCTGGGGCTGAGGCAGGCTCCCCCAGTGTGTGAGCACGGCCAAAGCCTTGCAACCCACCGAGCTGCAGGTGCCTGGACGTGGGCGGAGACCAGGAGTGGCTGCCACCCCCTCAGAGTCCCACGCCCTATCTCTGGGAGGCATTTTGCTGGGTCCCAGGACAGCGAGTGGAGACAGTTCCTGCTGTCAGCTGTCGTGGACTTGTCACAGAGTGTGCCACTGATGGCCGAGCACCAGCGTGGCAAGGATGGTATAGCCACCCGAGTGTCCCCTCCCTGGAAGGGGCAAGGAGCTCTGAAAAGGCTGTGAGCCACAGTAACCAATGGGCACTGCCCCTGCCCTCTGTCCTGGTGGCCATTGTGGCAGCTTGGGTCCTGTGTCCCTGTGGCCCACTCGGCACCCTCTGTGGCCTGGGGCGTGTGACTGTGGCAGTGTGACCCACCATCTGAGCTGGCTGTGGACACCAGAGCTCCCTGGGTGGAGGTCTGGTCATGGGTCCAAGCCCGATGAGCTGACTGTGACCTCTGAAGTCTCCTTCAGTGCCTTCTGGAGTTCTTGAGGATTGAGGCTAGTGACGGTGCCTCAGTGCAGGTCCTCTTCCAGGCCTGGGGTCTATACGTAGCCTCGTGTGCCTGGAGCGCACTGTTCCGGAGCCCCTGCCTGCGCCGGAGCCTGTTACAGAGGCTGCAGGGGTAACATCCCCTCCAAACAGGACCTGTGCTCACTTGAGACATTCAGCATGACAAGCGGCCAGGTCCCAGTCCCAATAGTCTGCACCTGTTGTCCCCTGGGAGGATGCTGTCCCCTTGGGTGAAACCCACGGCCACACTCCTTGCCCAGGGTTGGCGAGGCCCTCAGCACCTCCCTTGCTGTGGGAGGTGCGCTCACCCCAGCCTTGACCCCTCCCTCTGGAGCCTTCCCGTCCTCAGCGCGCCTCACCTCCTGCTTTCCCTCCTCAGATCACACAGGAAGCCGGGGAGTTCATGATCACCTTCCCCTACGGCTACCATGCTGGATTCAATCATGGGTTCAATTGCGCAGAATCTACCAATTTCGCCACCCTGCGGTGGATTGATTACGGCAAGGTGGCCACGCAGGTAGGCACCGAGGGTGTGGTGGGGGCCTAGTGTGTGGCAGTGGCCCTTCCCTTGCTCTGGTGGCTGGTCTGTTCCTGGGGTCCTGGGGCCCCATGAGAAGGTTCCTGACCTTGAAGCAAGGAGCAGTGGGAGGTGGGACACACAGTGGCCTGGGTGATCTTGGGTGTGTCTGCAGCAGCCTCAGAGCCTGTGAGACGCTCCATGTCTGAGGGCTTCTTGCTGGCTTGGGGTTGCCAGAAGTTACGGGAAGGTGAAGAGATGAGTTTGTCCCTAGTAATTTGCCAAGCCTGGTCTCTGAAGACTTGTACTGGTGACACGTGACAGGGAACCGTGTGTATGCCCAGCACCCTGAGATGCTTCCTGCAGCTGCTGTTCCCACAGGACCCCTGTCCTGGTGCCCTGGAGGAGACCGTGAGCTCTTCCCCCAGCCCGGGACGCAGTCCACAGGCCCTGGTCCTGCACTGTTCCTCACTCAGTGCTGTCTTTGCCATCTTGTCTCTTGTGTCACATGACAACTAGGGATGGCTGCGGGCCTGCCCCGGGGGTGGGGGGTGTGGGGGGGTGGGCGACAGGCCGTCTTTTCCACTTTCTCCAAGTGTGTTCCTCAGACGCGTGTTCTGCTTAGACGCCATCGCCCGGGTGGCCTGGGGCTCCTGCCGGGCAGCGCGGCCCTGGGTGCTCGCTGCCTGGCCTACTTCAGTTGCTTGTTTCTGTCTTAGTTGCTGCAGTGCTGGTTTCAGTTCCTCGTGTTTTTGCAGCACTGGGGACGGAACCTGGGGCCTCCTCTGTACTGGAAGCGTGCGCTGCTATGCTGCACCCGTCTGTGCAAGTTCAGGAGCAGTGAGGGGCTCTGTGGCAGGAGGCTCGGAGCTGGGCTCCAGGTGCAGCTCTGAGCGTGGCGGGGGATCTTCTCAGGGAAGGTCTGGGCTTGGCTTGGTGAAGACAGAGCCAGGGTTCAGCACTTGCTGGCATTTGAGCTAAAAGAGTAATTAAGCATCTCGGGCCACAGCGCAGTGGCCAGGCTGTGTGGCTATGCGTGCATCACTGCAGGCCACGCCCTGTGTGTCCCGCAGGTGCTGTCGTGGCCCAGGCTGCACGGGCCTTGGGGCCTGCCCAGACATGAAAGGCAATTTTGGGTGCAGCCATGTGTCCACAAACAAGTGACACTTGGGAAGTGCGGCCTGGCTCGGGCCTCCATGCTAACATTGTTAGGTGGTGGAGCGTGAAATTGCTGTACGACTGGCACTGTGCTTAGAAGGAGCTCTAGGTGCAGCTGCTCGCAGGGCCCCAGCCCCGCCTCCACTGTGTTGTGAGGTGCTAAGCCCGTCAGAGGCACTGGCTCCAGGCTGCACACCGGGGAGAGGGCAGAGGGTCCCAGGGCTCCCTGGAAAAAGCTGGGCAGCTGGGAGGCAGGAATAGGCTGGCCGGGGCCTGAGGCATCTCCAGCCCTTGTGAAGAGGAGCCCCTCGACCCCCTACTGCGCTCCCCTGTGGCCTAGGCGCCCCTCCACCTGCCTCAGGGCCAGCTGCTTGTCACACATGTGTCAGGGACCCAAGAGGCCATCTGTGCTTGCGCTTGGAGGCTGAGTGGCTGGGGCTGAGTCCCCATGTCCTGACCTATCCTGCTCTGAGCTCTGCAGCTGCAGGGGGAGAGCTGCACACTGCCCACCAGCCTGCATCCATCTCTGGCGCGGTCAGGAGCTGTAGATCAGACCCTCCGGCCATACCCAGCCAGCAGTTTTTATCCTGTCTGCAGAACAGGCATGACTTTCACATCTTCAAAGCTTTAGCAATACCAGAACATGTGGCCTGTGGCAATTACAGCGAAGTCAGCTCTGCATTCCCAAGGCCATGTCGGTGGGGCACAGCCACACCAGCATTGTGTGGCCAAGGCTGCTCCATCCTGCAGCACCAGAGCTGGCAGCTCAGAGCCCAGAATAGCTGCTTTCCGGAGGAGGCCGTCAGGCCGCCGACTCCTCCAGCACCTGAGCCAACTGAACCACAGAAGCTGCAGGCCCTGAGCGGCCAGCACACTGTAGCCCAGCTGCCATGTCCCCCTCACTTACACCCATGCTGAGGCCAGGGCAAGGAAGGTGGCACTGACTGTGGATGCCCTCCCTGCCCACATGCTCTGCAGCCCAGACTCTGGTGCCCACCCCTGTGCTCCTGCCCACTGTGGCTGGTGACCTCTGAATGACCTAGCGTTGTCCCACTGTGGGTGACATTTTGTAGAGCTGTCCCCCCCCACACACACACACACACACACTGGCTGTTTGTCTAGGGCCCTCAGAGTGCTGAGCAGTGTCCTGGACCCATGGACTCCATTCCAGGAGCTCCCCAGGAGCTCCCCAGCCTGACGGCCAGATGTCCCCAGACACAGCCTAGCTTCTGGAGTGGAGTCTTTTGCTCAGGAGGTCCCTGGGCTAGTAGCACTTTCACTTTACTCAGCTGTTTTGGAAATCCTGAGCACAGATTTCCTGTGGGGGATGGGACAGCACCTCTGAGAACCCCCTCCCCCACGCGCGAGGAGCTCCTCTATGGCACCTGTGTCTTTCACAAGCCACACTCCTGTACCCGAGACGCAGGCTGACAGGAAGACACGGTGGGCCCAGGACCCTGCCAGAGCTCTGCTGTTGGACCCCTCCCTTGTCTTGGAGCTCTGGTGCTAAGAAATGATACCTGTCCCAGGACCCAGGAACCAGTTTTGTTTTTTATTTTGTTTGTTTTTCTGGTGCTCTGGTTTGAACCCAGTATACCTTCACACTGAGCTATATCCCTGGCCTTTTTATTTTCTGCTTGAGCCGGGATTTCACTCATACCCAGGCTGAGGTCAAGCTTGTGCTCTTCCTGCCCCAACTTCCCAGAGTGCTGGGACAGCAGTCCGTTAGCACCATATCTGGCTGACTTCTGGGTTGATTTTTACAGTAGAATTAAACCAGCCCAGCGCACCCACAAGAGCGTGGCAGGACAGGGCCCACAAACCACTTTGAGCCTAGCGTCCCTGAGGCCTCTCCCTACCTTGAGGCAGCCTGGATTCCTGGTGAAGGGACAGGGGAAGGTGGCATCAAGGCTAGTGGGTTGCGTGTCCCTGTGTCTGCTGTGACTGTGTCTCCAGCAGTTGCAGTTGAATACCCCATTGCCATGTGGGCGTCTTCCCGTGCATGTGGCTCAGCGGCATGGCAGGCCCACCCTTTCTTGCTTAATGTCGTCTGACAGCATGGAGTGCTGGATGGACTGATGACCTTGAGAGGACAGACGGCAGTGACCGCCAAGCTCACGAAGGCGCTCAGCCTAGCACTGCCCCCCCCTTCCTGTTTCCCTACTTTCCCCCTTGGAGGTACAGGCACCAGGATCACAGTGACAGCACGACGCGGATCAGTGGGCTGGCTGCAGGCTCCCTGCGCTCTGATTTCCCAAGCCCCATTCCCCCAGCACACAGGCGTATAGGGAAATTGCTAATGGGGAGATGAAAGGGATGCCTGCTTCCCAAGGAGGACGGCGGCACCAGCTCCCCCCCCGCCCCATCGGAACTTGAATTAGTCCTACAAGCTGCTCGCCACCTTGGATTAGCTCAGCATGCCCACCATGGTGGCATGACCCTCTGCTGCACCCGCATACTTGGGACCTCTTCTTGGGGACTTGCCCTGTCCCTAAGCCACCCACCAGGCAGAGCGTTGACAATAAATTAAACAGAGCCAGAGGATTGGGAGCTGGGTTGGCACAGCCAGGGGACCCTAGTGAAGTGTGCTCAGTCACCCCTTGGAGAAACCCTGGAACTCTTGGGGGGTATTTGAGTAGGGGGGCTTGGGATGAGGAAAGAGGGATTCAGATCCTGAGGCAGAGTCTTTCTGGAGACCCCCACTCGACGTCCCACCGCCCCCACACCCCATGTCCAACTGCTGCAGCTGGCACTGGTTTGGTGGCCCTAACAGGAGGCAGGTTGGGGCAGCAGCTCTTTCTCACAGCCTGGGGTCCATGAGACCTAATTACTGTAAAATAGCACCAGCTTGCCTCTGCCCCTCCGAGTATTGTGCGCCTTCTGTTTGTAATGACACCGCCTGCTCTGGGTGATTAACCTGGCCCCAGGGAGGTGACAGAGGGCTGGGGCTGTGGCAGGTGGAGGAGGCCAAGTAGAGGGGCTAAACCCTCCCCCCAGCCCTGAGGTGCCGCTGCCCCGTGGCTGCGCTTCACTAAACCTGTGATTTGTGGCAGTCGCAGGCTTTGCTGTAGATGGCTTTATGAAGTACACTTCCGCGCTCCTCCCCTGCACCATTCCTGTGCGTGGCCCTGGGTAGGTCTCTAGCCCCCGTGTGGACACACAGGCTCCAGGTGTCTGACAGTGTGGAGGTGAGCGAGGCCCCGGTTAGAGAGCGTTGTGTGGCGCCAACGCTGATCAGCTCTGCCTGGCTCCTGAGCTCCTGTCCCTCCTGTGCAGGTCTGGAGCGAGGGCCACAGTGTGGAGAAATGCCCACGCAGGGTCCTCTGGGTGCTGGGCACACTGGGGCTGCGTGCTTTGTGGGAGTCCTGGACGCTGCAGGGTGCCAAGCTGTATCCCTGGTCTCCACCCCCCAACGCCATCCAGGAGCTCCGTGATGTAACAGCCATGTGTGTTCCTGTGTGTGACCCAGTATCTTTGGGAAGGTGTTGGACTGAGAGGCTCCTCAAGGGCCGCAGCCACATCTCCTGGGGCGTGGGGTCTTTCCAGGTAGAGGACAGAGGTTGGGGCTTTGCTTCCAGCAGAACCATGTCTACCTTTCTTGTTGCCCTGGGGTGCAGTGTTTCTTGGCTGTGACCGAATGTCCACTGGTATTAGATGTGGAGGCTGTCCTCACAGCATGGCAGCAAGGCAGCCTCGGCGCAGGATGGACACTGGGCAGCAGCAGGTGGGGCGCCGCAGGTGAGGTTTGCAGGTCCCGAGGGAGAGGCTCCCTTGTTACCGGTCGAGGCCTGGGCCTCTGGCAAATGGAGACCAGGAGATGGAGCAGCTCTCAGGTGCATCTGTGCCTGCCACCCCCCACCCCCAGCATGGGACTCCTGAGAAGTCAGGGCTGTGAACAGGGCTGTAACAGTCAGCTGGGTACAGGCCCAGATGCCCCCACGCCGTCTGGTCCTGGGCACAGTGGCACTCTAGGCCTCACTTCCCCATCAGTGGGAAGTGATGTGGGGCTTCCAGGGAGCCTTCTTAGCGGCTGCTGTGTCACCGTCGTGTCATTAGGAGTGCAGGCCATCAGGGGGCGGCACTGCCGCTTGGTTCCCTTGACAGGCAGTGCTGCCAGCAGTGCGGTGCTGTGTGGAAGGCCATGCCTCTGCTGTCCCCGCAGGAACGCGTCTGCTGGGCCTGGGAGCCAGTGCCTGATGGCTTTGTTTCCAGTGGGTTTCCTAATGAGCTGGTTCGTTAGCAGCTCCTACTGCAGCTCAGATAATCGCCTTGGAAA
>PVKN010000347.1:0-47521 GCA_004027915.1 Capromys pilorides | reverse complement strand
AAGCAAGGAGGAAAAGCATCCCACCCAGGAGGCTAGGAGGCCAGGGTGCCCGGCCTGCAGCACAGAGTACAGGGAGGCCCAGTCAGCCTGGGTGATCGCTGTGGGCAGCCCCTGTGCTCCAGGCATTGCCCCCGCTTCTGGGCTTTGGGACCCAGCCTTCTCTTGGGCCTGAGTCCTCTCTGTATCTTCGAGAGACACCAGCTGTCGGATGGTAGGTCGCCCCAAGCCAGTAGCGCTTCATCTTAGCTGATTGCATCTGTGGAAACCCACACTTCGAGCAGGCTCTCTTCTGGGTTCTGGTAGGGGTGATGTTGTCCTGTCCCTTGTGCCTGAGGATAGGATGGCAGAGAGGGAGCAGAAGCAGACCGCAAGCCGACACCAGCAAAGCGAAGGCCAGGCCAGGGTTGGGGCAGCAGTGGGGGCTGTCACTGCCTGCTGTGCAAGAGTTGGCTGTGTCCCATGCAAGTGGGGCATCAGGTGTCTCTGGAAGGAAGGGTTTCCTGGCCATGAGGTGGGTGCAAAGAGGACATGTGTCGCTGTGATCTAACAGTGGGGGAAACCTGGGTTGCAGGACAGCAGAGGGGCTTGGCTGCGCTCCCTCCCCCCATTTTGGCTGATATAACAGTACAGAGAGGAGGGCACATGGGGTGCCATATGGAGACTGTAGTGGGTGTTCAGGGACCCTGACCACATGGGGCTGTGGGCCCTGCCCCTCAGAGAGGTGTAGAGCGCCGCATCTTAGCGCACCTGCTGTATCTCAAGGGCTTGTGATAGCCACATAGCCCAGGGTGACATGGGCAGTGCAGCCCCAGGATGAGTCCCTCGCTGAGGGCCTCACTGCTGTGAAGTCCACGTGCCTGTGGGTCCTGGTGGGGGCGTTGTCCAGCTGTGTCCAGCTGCAGGTGGCTGGGCCATCAGCTGGAAGACAGGCTTTGCTGTCAGCCTCGCCTCATTGTTCCCATCCATAGCAGGCGTCAGCAGCTGCACATTTGCCTGCTGCTGTGGGCTGTTTCCACACTGCAGCAGTGGCCTCAATGTTCTGCCCTGGTTCCTGTGTCTACAAGCAAAGAGAAGAGGGTCCCTGTGGCACAGTGCTATTTGAGTTGATGATTTTATTGAAGCACATTTAATAATTTTCTCCTTAGGCCAGTGGCTGGGACTCCTCTCTCCCATTTTGCTATTTTACATGAACAAATTCTAATATCTACTCAGTCTTTTAAAATGAGATAACCCCTGATTATGCTCAGTGCTGCTTAAATGGGGGAAACACGGCACATCAGCCCCCGTGGGTTCTGCAGCCTGGCCTCATTATTCTCTGCCACGCTCAGTGGTGGTGCTGGGCAGTGGAAGAGATGCCCATCGCTGGGCAAGCTGGCTCCCAAAGCAGGCCCCAGGCCCCATGCTGGAAGCATCCCGACCAGGGAAAGCGTTTTTGGGCAGGCAGAGCCTTGCAGCTGGAGCTCTTGAGGGGCTGGGTGTCCCCATAGGTGCGGCACTGACCGTATGTGCATGTGGGCATGTGTGGTAGGTGTATGTGTGACGCTTTCCCCTAGAAACGTGATTCCACGGGCCCATCGGTAAAGGGGAAAGGGCTGCAGGCCCCTAGCGGCTGGCAGGCAGCAGGTGTGGTCCCAGGCAGGCGGCAGCACACTTCGCCCAGGAGCCCAGAGGCAGGTCAGTAGCGACAGTCCAAGGCCCAGGGGGCCTAGTAGCCCGGGGTGTTTGACCGCAGGCTTAGAGACCTCAGTGCTTGCACTGGGGTTAGCACCCCGCTGTGGCCAGCAGACTTCAGGTTTTTCCTTATGCTGTCCATGTTTCTGGGACTTCACGACAGGGTTGTCTTTGTTGCATCTGTGCCAGCAGCTCGGGGGGCCCGGGCTCGTGCAGTGCTTCCGAGTGCCCCTGTTGAGAAGGCCTTGGCGTCTGTGTGAGAAGAGCATGGCTAGTGACACGTGGCAGAGTGAGGAAGGTGACAGGAAAGTGTCAGTCCTCTGCCTGTGCCTGGGAGTGGGGGCAGTGCTTAGAGGGGGAGACATGGGCTGTGGGGTCCAAGGCCACGCTGTGTTGTTGGCACCATGGCTCAGGGTCCCAGATCCCGGGAAGACCAGGGAGGAGGTCTTCCTGTGACACAGGCCCCTTGGCCATGCTCTGTGTGTCCCCAAGGACGGCTAAGGTGGCCCCTGCAGTCTGTGTGCTGCGCTTTCTAAACCTGTCCCCTGGCAGCGACAAGCTATAGAGCAGCCGCTGTAGGAGGCCATCTATGGGCAAAGCACAGAGGGGCCGTGTGTGCCTAGAGCTTTGTTCCTGCAGCGCCTGGTGCAGGGGACACAGCCGCTGTCCCAGGTGCCAGCTGAGAGGCTGCCCACATTTGGCCTATGCCCTGCTGCGGGGTCTGTAGGTCGCAGCCACTGGGGTTCCAAATGTCAAGCTCACAGAAGGTTTGTTCTTGTAGTCCTGGGGATGGGACCCGGGGTCTTCCCCACGGAGCTACATCGCTGGCCCCTTTTCTGCTTTTGTTTTATTTTGATGCAGTCTTGCTGAATCGCTCAATCGCCCAGGCTGGACTCAGACTTGTTGTCTGCCTGCCTCAGTCTCTCAGAGTGCTGGGATGAGAGGTGTGTACCACGCCTGGCTGCACTGAACAAAAACTCTTGCATGTGTGTGCCTCAGGCCTCAAGGGCCACCCTGCTGCCAGGCCCAGGAGTCCTATGCAGTGACACCCCCGGGAGATAGAGCCACCCCCAGCTCCTACCCCCACATAACCATGAAGCACTGGGACCAGAAGCCGGGGGTGTAGGCCTTGTGCAGTATGATGTTGAAGGGAGATCTGGTTGGTAATATGGTTTTCCTTTTATTTTTATTATGCTTTCTAAGACACTAGTTTTACCTGATTTTGGTCATTTTGCACGGGTTATAGTGGTTCATAAAGATAATTTTCTAGACACTGAGTGTGGAAAAGGACCCCAGGGAGGGAAGTGTCCCAGTATCGTCTTGCAGTCCCTGTCTAGAGCTGCCACCTCTTTGCTAGGTGGTGATCCCATGTGGGGCAGAGAGGTGCTGTGGAAACGTGCTGCACATCTGCCATGCCAGCACTCTGGGAGGCCAAGGCAGGAGGATCAAATGTTCCAACCATGTTGATCACATGCTCATTTTTTTTTTTTTAAGGGTTGAGGGCCAGGGAGATAGCTCAGTGGAATAAGTGTTTGCCTGGCAAGCACAAGGTCCTGAGTTCAATCCCTGGTACCACAATAGGTAGGTAGGTAGGTAGGTAGGTAGGTAGGTAGATAGATAGATAGATAGATAGATAGATAGATAGATAGATAGATAGTAAGAAAGGGTTGGCATGTAGCTCAGAGCAAAAGGTTCCATTCCTAATAGCCTTACTAAGTAATAAGACCCTCTAAGTCTTTGTGGGAATTAGTATTCTCTAAGAAAGTATTCCTTCACTTTATTTATTCATTTATTTAATGTATTTGGTACAGGGTCTCACTATGCAGCTCAGGCTTGTAGTGATCTTCTGGTCTCAGTCGCCCCAGTGCTGGGATTACAGGCATGCACCACCACACCTGGACTCGGTGACTGGCTCAGCATGCCCAGGGGTGGGGTCAGTGCAGCATGCGGTGCTGGGGATCAACCCCAGTGCCTGTACTTCGCTAAGTAGGCATTTAGTCTCCTGAGCCATCTCGCCGGCGAGGCGTCCTGTCACCACATGCACAGTCAGGGGCTCATTGGTAGGGCTCCAGGCGGAAGGCAGGGGTTTTGGAGAGGGCCACCTGTGACCCGCGGCAGCTCCAAAGCCTCTGGGTTCTTTCCCTACCCTCTGCTGTCCCTGCAGGCCCAGGCCGGGCTGAGCTGTGGAGCCACCTCCCTGTGCAGGCCCAAGCCCATGTTGCTCTGGACCCACACCTCCCAGGTCCCTGGGTCTTTTGTGCTCCAGAAATCAGTTTGGCCCCATACCAGCCCCACACTCTATAACCATCAGCTCTTCCCCATTTTCTCATTTTCTCTGGAACTTAGCTGCTGTCCAGAGAGACTGCGTCACGGATACCAGGCTGTTTAATGTATCAATTTTGTGAGGAGGGTGACAGCCACACTGCTCACAGCTCTTTGGTGTGATGGCTGGGCTCTGGGTGACAGGGGTGAGCTGGCAGCAGAGGCCCGGAGATGAGGTCATAAATCTCTGCTTGTCATCTGTAAGTGACAGCTGTACGTGGGTGAGCCTCTGGCTAGGCGACTTATCGACCTCGGAACTTTCTTAAGGGGCTGTGACAGCATCCACATACTGAGGACCCAGAACCCAATGCCCAAAGCTCTGTGTGGGGAATGAGGGGCATCCCAGCCCCGGTGCCTGGTGTTGCATCCCACAAGCCTGCACAGCCATGAGGCCGAGCATGCCACAGACTTTGTGGAGTCCTGGACTTCCTCCGGCGCAGCCCCAGAGTGGGCAAGGAGGCAGCAGGGTCTGCCCTGCCACAGGTGCTCCTCTGATCAAAGCCTCCTGACCCCGACAGAGGAGCTTACTCAGCTGCATCCATGCAGACTTAGAAATGCAGAGCACGTGCCAGCTCAGACCTGGGACAGGGCTCTGGGAGCTGGAAGTTGGGCATCCCTGGGGTTCCATGGCTGCAGAGCAGAATGGAGTCTCAGAGCAGCGCCTCTATGGGAACAGCCAGGACCTTGGGAAGCTAGAGCTCCGGGTGAGACAGTCACTGTGTGGACTCTAGGACACATCCCTCCCATGCCCGGGTCTCCAGTAGGTGCCCCCAGGGGGATTGGCAGGGCCAGCTGCTTGCACCTGGTCAGGTATGCAGGTCCTTTCTTCTTCCAGGGCTGTCTCTTGGGGACCAGGTTGCTTTGTGAAGCAGCACAATGTGGGCACCTTTCCAGGGCCTGGTGTGTGTGGCACCCCATGGCTTAAGCTCCCGGTGACTCCATCAGTGTTGGAATTGTGTCCTCTCAGTGAGGAATCACCTCAAGCCATGTCACAGAGGGCAGTGATCTGGGGTGGCTGAGTGTGAGGTTGCATGGGGGTAGGGGTGGGGACTCCCTCAGCAGAAGTGCTGCTGAGTGCTCGGTGCTCGTGGCTGTGTGGACAGCCACCACCCAGGTCTCATCGGGCTTGGCACGCTTGCTGGCACACTTCCCCTTCGCAGGTCATAGTCTGCTGTGCCTTAGGAGTCTGCTGCTGAGCAGACCTAGCGCAGGCCCAGGGTGGTCGGGTGTCAGGGCCATTGACAGTGAAACTTTATTTAGAGCACACAGGGCAGGTTGAACTTGGTTTGCAGCCTGACTTGTTCAGTGATGTGATCGGGGGAGTAAATAGCATAAAACTTGCTTAGTCCTGGGGTTGAAGACCTCACAGGTGGCTGGATGAATTCTCTGGGCGCTTGGATAGAGCTTGGGTCACCCCAGGGCTTCTCGCTGTGGCGGCCACACAGTCTGCACCCTCAGCACGCCAGGCACGTAGCGAGCCCCTCACTGTTCCGGGGCGCCCTGCCAGCCCCATGCTTCCTCAGCCTGACCCCAATGTCAGACGGGGGTCTGGGGTTTGGGGGGTGTATTATGTAGGGAACACACGTATTTTTCTCTTAGCACCGAGGCAGAGAGCATCTTTGTGTTTGTTTGGCAAGGTCCAAAAAGGCGGGTGAGGGGCAAGGAGCCCGCAGCACCAGGGAGCCGTGTTCTGCGTTTGTCAGGGGCTCCTTCGAGCCAGGCGCTGCTGTCCATGCCCTCAGAACCCTGGGACCTCGCTGGGGATGTCGAGGGGCAGTGACGCAGAGCCAGCTCTGCTCCTTGTGCTGCTGCTGCTGCTCCTCCCGTGCCCCATCAGAGGTGGGCACAGGCTTTGCCTGCGTGTGTTCCGGGAGTGCCATCAAGCACATCTGCTGGCTAATTGAATTGGCACCACAGCCGTGGCAAGCAGCCATGCCAGGGGCTCTTGGAGAGGCACTTTGCAGGGGGCTGCCACAATGGTGGGGGTTTAAGGAGGGGCGGCAGTATCCCTGGGAAAGGGTAGCAGCCAGTCAAGCTGAGGGGTTTGGCAGGTGTCCCTGGAGGGCACACTCAGAGGCTACTGGGAACCAGGGCAGGACCATGGATAACGGCATGGGCTGCTGCAGGGACCCCACACCCACCCTAAGCCCCCTGTGCCCCTTGCTCCTTTGTCCCCAAGAGGTCCATGCACTTACGGAGCCACTCGTTGCCGCTTTTCCCTGTTGTGCCTGATTTGTCTATCAGAACCTACTAACTCAGCTGTGTCCACTGAGAGCTGTTCCCACCTCTGTGTTAGTGCTGATGAGAGAGGCTGCATTGGGGACCAGGCAGGACGGTGTCCTCAGTAATGGAGCCCTGCGTGTCGGGATCAGAGCCAGCGGGGTGGGCAGGGGTGACACGATGGGGGTGGGGGTGCGGGGGTGCGTATGTGAAAACAAATAGCCCAGTTTGCTTGCTGTTCCCTTTCCCCTGTGGGCGCCGGCGTGGCAGGCATCCTGAGATTTCGGCAGTGTGGCTCCTTCCAGCCTGATCCCCTCAGGTGGCCCTGCAGCAGGGGGCAGCCGGATCCAGTCCCTGTGCCTCCCGGGCTCAGCCAGAGTTGTGGTGGCAGCCGTGTAGCTGGCTGCGAGAGCTCTGTGCCCTGAGTGTCGTCTCCCTCTCCCACAGGCAGGCCTGCAGGCCCCGGCCTAGGCAGCGACTCAGGTCCCACACCACAAGGCTGGAGCTTCCTCCTCGATCCCTTCCCATGTCCTTGTTGAGCCCCCTAGAGACATTTCTGTGGCTGCCCCGGGGCCACCAGCACTGCAAGGTGACTCCGGTACCTGCCAGTACAGTGGGCTTGTACCAGAAGCTCCATCTTGGCTGGTGGCTTTAGGGTGGCAGGAATGTGAGGAGACAGGGCCAGCTTGGCCAGCATAGCCCCATAATGCACTCTGCAGAGCGTGTCCCCCACATCCCGGCTGCACACAGGTGCTCTTTTTAATTACGCAAGGAAAAGCAATTGCAGAGCTGCTCAATACAAATCCCTTAAGGTCCCCTGGCAGGGGCAGCTGCGGCCCGGCCAGGAGCCTGCACCACAGGCGCCATCTGCACTCCTGCCTCTCTGCAGCCAAATTGCGCTGTCGGCCTCGCTGCCGTTGTTGTTTCTGTGGAGCAAGTGTGCTAGAACTGAGCTGTAAATGTCCCCTCCCCTCATGTGGTCCCATGCATGGAAGGGCACTGGCCCAGGGTGTGGGAATATCCCACCCAGCAGCACTGGCTTGGGGCTGGGACGTTTCCAGAGTGTCACCAGAGCAAGAGAAGGACAGGTGAGAGGCCTGTGAGAGCCAGGGGCTGAACACTCACGCTCAGGTCCCCCCGCTTCCTTCCATTCCTGGGGGTGCCACCGGGCCAATGCAGTGTTCCCTGAAGCTGAAGGGCGGTAGCTGCATACTTCGCTGGGGGGAAGAGGGCTGCAGGGAGGGCGGTGGTCAGGCTGCTGTCAGGTGCCACACACGTCCCCCAGGAGACCAGGATGAGGGCAGTGCTGCTGCGGGCCACAGCCGCCACGGGCCACAGCCACCACAGGCCTGCCATGTGTGCCCTGTGCACTCCTTGCCTCCAGTGTCCACATGGTCTGTGCTACTTTTGAGCCCCAGAGACAGACCGAGAGGTTGGACAGGGGCTGGGTCCCCGGCAAGTTGAGAACTTTGTTGCTTTGGCCTGTTGTGGATGTAGCTTGCCAGTCCCTCTCTGCCTTTGACCATGGTCCCTCCCCCTTCCCCCTTGCTTCAGTGCTGCAGGGCCCCAGCTGTGCAGAGGTGGGCAGTGTGACCTCTGGCCATGCCCTCAGCAGCCCAGCTTCCTTGCCTCCCAAGTCCCTGGAGTGCTGAGTATCCCCAGGTTGTCTGCAGTATCCAGTGTGGCGGCTGAGCCCCTGAGAGCAGAGAGCTGGGGGCGGTTAGGAGTGCAAAGGCCATCTGCCCTTCTGTGTCCTTGTTACCTGTGTTTGTCGCTGTTTGGGAACATCCTGCCTGGGACGGTGCTTGCCAAGCCCACCAGGAAGCTGGCTGTGCCTGCTCCAGAAGGCGGGACCCGACACCCTCCTGGCCCCTGGGCCTGCACTCCTTCCCTGAGGCCTCGCCACACAAGGCCAGTATGGTCCTGGCCAGGCCTCGAGGAGGGCAGCCTGCCCCTTCCAGGGCCCTCATTTTGCATCTGCTTATGTCCTCTCTGCATGTGGGGCTGCCGGCTCTTGCTCCCCGTCATCTCAGCATGTTTGCACGGCCCTCTCTGTGTTGTGTCTGTCCCCTGGGGCTGCAGGGATCTGTCCTCCGAAGGACAGGCTACATCTGAGCCAAGGGGAGGCGTTGGTGGTGGAGCTGGAGCTCCTAAGCCAGAGGCCCTGTCCTCGTTCCCCAGAGTGTGCTGAGTGGAGTGACCCTGGGCCGTGTCTCATGCTCGTGTGTCCCCACAGTGCACATGCCGCAAGGACATGGTGAAGATCTCCATGGATGTATTCGTGCGTATCCTGCAGCCCGAGCGTTACGAGCTATGGAAGCAGGGCAAGGACCTGCCGGTGCTGGACCACACGCGGCCCACGGCCCTCAGCAGCCCTGAGCTCAGCTCCTGGAGCGCGTCACGTGCCTCGCTCAAGGCCAAGCTCCTGCGCAGGTGGGTGGCCACAGGTGGGTGGCTGGGGACAGCAGGCGCCCGCCCCGCATGCTGCACAGACCCCTTCTTTAGGCATGTGATGGGGACCAGCTCGGTCACCTGTCCTCTCCCTCCTTCTCTTCCTTCTCCTCCCTCCATTTCCTTTCTGTCTGTGTCTTCCTGCCCTGAGCCAAAGTAGACCTGTTACCAGGTAATTTCTTTAGAAATGGCTTATCAGTCAGCAGTGTTCAAGGTTCTTTTTGCCTCAAGCAAAGAATTGGACAAACCAAGCCAAAAAATGGTTCCAAAAGTTTATTTGGGAAGTGAAGGGTAGGTGCTGGTGAGATGGCCCAGCGGTCTAAAGCGCCTGCTTAGGAAAGCTTAGGCAATCGCAGGGACCATGGTTCGAGCCCAGGCACCATGTGCTGGGCCAGCCCCACCCCCAGGGCAGGCTGAGCCGGCCATTAAAAAAAAAAGTGAGGGGTAAATGGTTATGGAAGAAACTAGCTTTGCAGAGCAAACTCAGGCAGAAAAAAAAGAAAAGGAAGAAGATAAACACAAAAATAAACTTGTGCTCCATGTCTGGAAAACTCAGCACCGGCCAGCATGGGAACTCCCAGTAGCCGGTTCCCCGTGGCATCTGGGCTTCTTTATGTTGCCCGCATCTCGTGGGGGCTCTGGAGAAGTTGTGCATACAGGGCCCGGGTGTTGCCCTGGGGTCTCATCAGTGATGGGCCCTGCTCACTCTGTCACCGGGCGGGGTTGCACCCTGTCTCTCATGCATCCCTCAGGTCTGTTGTCCTGAGGCTGGCAGAGCCATTTGGGGTAGAATGTGGTTGAGCTCTTGTGCTTTCCACTGTCGTGGGTCATGGTCTGGAGGCCTGGGGTCCCTCCACCTCAGGTGAGGGCCCCTGCAGCTCCGTGCACTGCCACAGCACGTTCACAACGCCTGTGTGTTGATGGCTGCAGGCACTGAGGATAGGGACGTGGGTGGCAGGCCTGGTAAGGAAGCCGAGAGGCCGAGACCCAGCAAAAACCCCTCACTTTGTGGGTACCATATCCAGGCTATAGGATGCCTGCTGCTCACCATCTGTCTACATGGTTCACCCCCATTTGCCCAAGGAACATTTTACAGTCCCCGAGCAGGGCCAGGGCCAGGAGAGATGGCTCAGAGCCCCCACACAGCTCCTCACTCACGACCGTGGCCTTCCACACAGCACAGAGGCCCTGGCCCAGTGAAGCCCATGCGTGGGCCCTGGAAGGCAGGCCTCCCAATTATCACAGGTCCAGGGTGCATCTCTTACAGACATAAATGCTGCCACTGGCCTGCAGTGTTGTCACTGTGGTAGTGGCACTGGCTTCGGGTTGCAGCCCACCTGACCATGTCTCTTTTGTCTTTTTCCCACTGGTGTTGGACAGTGTCCATGGAGGCTGGCAAGTCACCCTGTAGACTATGCTGCACTGTCCCTGCCCGAGGCCTGTGGTCTCCATCACAGTCGTCACACCATCCCATCTCTGTGCAGCGGCCCTGCAGGCAGTGTGCTCAGCTGCCTCTGGTTTCCTTTGCTGTCTGTGCCTTTGATTCCTTGTGAAAAGCCACCTGCCTGCTTCACGCGACCGCTCTGCTACCATTCTCCCAGACTGGACAGGCCATTTGCATAATGGTTAATTGATTGTGGCTTGGGCTAATTGGTCAACAGAGTGGACTGCCAATAAACAGGCGCTGCATTCCGGGGCAGAACAGGATTAGTGTGCGCAGCTGCCAGGAGGCAGTGCCAAGGCCTCTGCGCAGAAAATGCAGCCTTTGGGCCTGCGTCCCTGTCCCTGTGCAGCCCTGCACCCCTAGCCCCCAGCCCCAGCCCCAATCCTGCCCCATTCTGGAGCTTTGTGCCTCTCCTCACAGCCTGCAAGAGCTGTAATAACCTAGCATTGGGACAGAATAACAAATCAAGCCCTGTTTCCAGGGATATCATTTTCTTTAAAGCCTTTAGCATGTAAAATAAGGCGGATGCTTTTTCTTTTTGTGAAGTTACAGGGCACAGAAAGGCAG
Organism: Capromys pilorides; assembly: GCA_004027915.1. Lineage (NCBI taxonomy): Eukaryota > Metazoa > Chordata > Mammalia > Rodentia > Capromyidae > Capromys > Capromys pilorides. The sequence continues at coordinate 36,846 of PVKN010000347.1, read as the reverse complement.
CTGTGTGTCCTGTCGAGGTCCAGCGGCCCGAGGCTCCCAGCTGCCTGCGGGCAGTGACATTCAGAAGTGCTCTTGTGCCCTCCCGTGGCTGTCCCTGTACTCTAGCCGGGCCTAGCTCTGGCTGGGTCTCTGGGCTCCTGAGGCCTACTGGGTGCTGGGTGAGGTCATCAGCCGCCCACAGTTGGGGCCCGAGCGCCCTGGGGCTGGGCTCTCTCTTGGCATCCTGAGCATTGCAGGTGCTGAGCCACAGGCGGCAGCCCTGGCCTCCCCCGCTCCAAGCCAGGAGCTCCCCTCGCAGTGACTGAGCGCAGATGTCCCAGATGTGTCCCCTTGTCTTCTGGTGAGGAGCCCTACCCTAGACCAAGGGACAGTATCAGGGTGGCCTCCTGGTCCCATGTGGGTCCCCCAAACCCCAGGAGCTCAGGCGGCACCAATAAGGGCCAGGGCTGAGCTGTGGTCCTCCTGGCCGCAGCACTGACCGCACCAAGCGCTGGGGCGGCCCTGGCCAGACGTTGCCTTTCCCTGGCTTTGTTTTCCGTAACTGCAGCTTACTGGGTGACTTGATCACCCCCGCTGCCCTTGATCAGGGGACACTGTGCCTTCTTCCTGGCTGGGCCAGGCCAAGCTGTGCTGTGCTGTCTGGTGCCCTTGTGGCCCATGTCCCACTCGGGCCACCTCCCACCTGAGCTGTGGGGCATCGCACCACCATGCCCCCTTCCCAGGCCCTGGAAAGGCAGTGGTGGCTGGGCATGCCCTGCATCACTGCCCACTCCTCCCGCTGCTGCCAGCCAAGTGTGGCCCAGGTGTCCCTGGCCCTGCAGCCTCCCCTGGTTCCTCCAGCCACCTCTAGACATTCTCAGTTAGGGAGGTGAGGAGCTGTCCTTGAGCTGCCCGTGGCCCAGTGAGGAGCAACCCCATGGCTCCTGCACCCTAGCTTGCTGCTGCCACCCCAGCTACCTGCAGCCCCCAAAGGAATGTGTCTCCTGGGCCACAGGAAGCACTGACCTCATGCCCTAGCTTCTCTGCCCTGGGATATGCAGGGGCCATTATTCCAGGAGGGAACCCAGGAGGAAAGAAGGCGAGATAAAGGGACCTGGAGCCTGGGGCCGCCTCAGTACTGTGCCCTGGCTGCTGCAGACTGCGGGCCCGCGCCCTGTGCTCCTGGCAGCGGGCTGCAGGCTGTGCTGCCGGCCTCCTCTCAGCCAGAGACCAGGGGAAGCGCCTGCTTCTGCCCCTAGTACATCAGTGTTGTTAGATGGGCTCCACTCCAGCTCTGTGGGAATTAACCAAGTGATGCCCAACTCTGCCTGGCAGGTGGCACGTGCACTGGTCCCTTTCTCTTCAGAAACACTGCTGAGCTGCCACAGCCACCCCGTAGGCCCAGGCTCAGGCCCAGGGACAGGAGTGGCCAGGTGCATCACTTTCAACAGGAAGGAAGTGGGGAAGCAATGCATGATGGAAGTGGTGTGGGGACCCTCAGGCCTGGCAGGAGCCATCGTTTCAGGGCGGGGGCAGGGTGCTGCAGTGTCCAGGCAACTCCCCCAGCTCCCTGCAGCTGGGGGCTGCCACTGTGCCCACCCAGCCATCTGCAGGCAGATGGCTTCTCCATTTGGTGAGGCCAAACCTGGGCAGGAAGGAGGTACATTCTTGAAGCCTGGGAAACGGACCAGCATTGTCCTGAGGGATACGGGAGTAGATGCTGTGTTAGGCTCTGCATAGTGTGGCTGAGCACCTGCTTGTGCCTCCCTGCCATGGGCTTCTCACAAGACCACCCGTGAGCATTTTAGCACCTTGTGCAAGAGAACCCACAGTTGTGGCCCTGAGCTCTGAGGCAGCTCTGGGGGAAGGGCAGGCCCCTGGTGGGTCCAGCACAGCAAGCCCAGGAAACTTCAGAAACCTCCCTGGAGAGGGAGGTGCCTGCCTTCACTGCAGAAGGGTGTGTCCTCAGAAAAGTGCCCAGAGCAGGATGGCTCTTGGGCAGTAACTGTGAGCCCAGAGCCTGGGAGGTGCGGCGGGGCCTAAGGAGCTCCTGTGCCGGAGCTGGGGTGCAGGAGGTCAGCTTGTTGGCAAGGCAAGCCTCTAATAGAGGTTTCAGCTGTGAAAAAGAAAGGGCCCTGTCTTACTCTTCTCTCATTGCTGGGGCAAACACCTGACACTCAAAATGAGGGAAGGAAAGGTTTATTTAGCTCACAATCATCAGAGGTCTCAAGACAGTGCCCCTACTCTATAGGATCTGGTGGAGAGGCTGGGGCACTGCCCTGTCCTGGATGATCCCCTCCAAACCTCTAAGAGAGGCCACCAGACCAGAGGGGCTAGTTAGGAGGGCACATGCTGTCAGTTTAACTGTTGGCATCTCTGTCCCCGCCCCCTTAAGCCCCGCCCTGGTCATCTGGCCCCGCCCCTCAAGCCACTTGGCTGCGCCTCAAGCGGCAACTGCCCATGATTTACATGAGGCTTTGAGGGGACAAAAAACCATAATGTGGCCCAGGCCCAAAGGCTGCAACTCTAAGTCAAACATGTAGCACAGCAAGGGAGAATTCCCCACACTGTGGCCTGTTCCTGGGAACTTCGCTCTTGGGGTCTTGCAAGAAACCCCAAAGCTTCCAGCTGGAAGGACAAAGTGCCGCTGGGCCTGGACTCAGGAGGCTTGTCCTGCTGTGAGCTGCAGGAGCTGCCAGACCGCAGCCTGAGGCCTGCAGTGCCCTGATCCAGCTCTCCTCAGAGGGCTTCTAGGGGACGTGCTCCAGCCACACGAACGGGAACCACAAGAGCATGAGGTCAGGAGAGCGGCTCCAAGGGCACTCGCCCCAGAGGGAGTTGGGTCTCAGCAAGTATGCACTGCCCTGCACAGGAGAATGCCGGGCAAGGCCAGGACGCCTGGAGACGCAGAAGAGAAGTGACTGGGGGAAGAGGGCCTATGGCAGCTCCCAGGGGCCTATGACTAGTAGACAAAGATAAACGGACACTGGGGAAAGGCTGGTGCCAGACAGCTGGACCCTCTGCATTTGTGTGGGAAATGAAACTGTAGCATGGGCAGGTGCCTGCAGCTAAGGAGATGAGAGAGCCAGGCATGGCGGTGCACACCTGTTATCCCAGCCTCAGGAGGCCGAGGCAGGAAGAGAGCCTCAGATTCAAGGCCGGCCTGGCATACGTAGCAAGACCTCATCTCAAACAACTGAAATAAAAATTAAAGATGCAAGAGAGGCCGGATGTGGTGGCGCATACCTGTAATCCCAGCACTTGGGAGGCTGAGGCAGGAGGATCAGTGTGAGTTCGAGAGCAGTCTGGGATACAAAAAGTGAGCTCAAGGCCAGGCTGAACTGCATAGCAAGACCCTGTCCCAAAAACAAAACAAAACAAACAAACAAAGGAAGCCTGTACATCTAGGGAGGGCTGCCACAGAGGACGTTGGACACAGTGGTCCCGGCCCCATGAGCACCCAGCCAGACCTGTTCCCTGCATGGCGCAGCTGCCTCACAGCCACGTAGCTCCTCTGCTGTGCCCAGGCCCTGAACCTGTGCTGAGAGGAGCCTGGTGGGCTGAGCGCCTAGGAGGCCTAGTCTGCTGCCTGGAAGTGGACTCCCGGGCTGGTTCCCAGAGGGGAACAGGGAGGGCAGAGGTGGCCATGTGGAGCTGAGGGCAGTTCAGGATACAGGCAAGGGGGTGGGCAGGAGGCTGCTGCTGGCCCTGGAGCTAGGGCTGGGTGGAAGGAGGTATCTGTGGTCCCCTGGCGCTGCGACCCTTGCAGCTCCTGACCTGGAGTAGCTTTGGTGTGAGTTGGTAATTCCTCGGCTGCTGTCCAGTCTGCAGGTGGCCCTGTTAGGAGCGGGCCCACATCCTCTCCTCTCCCCCTCCAGGTCTCCCTGTCCCTCACTGCTGCCCCCCATCTCACCCTGCGCACCCTGCGTGTGACACCCACCATGCCCTTGCCTGTATTCCTGGAATGCTGCACTGCTTTCTGCTGCTGGTCATCTTGTTGGGTCCATGCTGCTGCCATCAAGTGGTTCTCGCTGGGTGGGGACATAGTTGCAAGCCCAGGCCACAGGGAGCGATGACAGAGAAGGGTAGGAGGACCCCTGCATTGTCAGGGAGCTGCTGCAGGTGTGCTGGGGGAGATGGGGAGGCAGAAGGGGCACAGGGAGTCAGGCAGCAAGGTCAGGGTACCCTGTGGCCATGCCGGGAGCCTCTGCTCCTTCCTTGTGGCAGTGGCAGCCCCATGCATCTGGAGGAGTTGCAGGTCCCTTGCTCCCTGCCTCTCCCACTTCTCCTTTCTTCTGTTCCCTCTTGTCACTGGCAAGGCACAGCTGCGCCAGCCCACAGGCCTCCTTGGGCCTCCTATTTCCTGTCTCAAGGTGTCCCTGCACCAGGCTAGCTGATTTGCACTCAGGGGACCTGGCGAGTTGGGGACAGGGACCGATGCCCGAGATCAGGCCCCAGGAGATGCATGGGGGTGTGACCAGAGTTTTAGAAAAAAAAAACTCCCTGAAATTTACATTCTAGACAAATTAGTCTGAAGGAAAACAGACACTGGAGAAAGACTGAGGAGGAGAGGAAACCCAGTCTAGAGAGGAGGAAAGAGCAGACCAAAAAGCCGGGGCTGGCGTAAGTGCTCCTCTGTCCCTGTTGCCAGCATTTCACGTGGGCTGCTGTCCATCTGTGTCTGCCCCTGTGTGTCCCCACTGCCCGGCTCCTGGAGGCCGAGCTATCCTGCTGTCACCTGGTGTCCCTGGCATCCATCCCCAGCTGCCATCAGCACCCGCTTGACACCCCATCTGCTCCTCTCCCCTGGCCCTGGCCAGGGGACCTCACCCCCAACCCCAAGGCTGTGCCTGCCAGTGGGTGGGTAGGGGCTCCATCCTGCCAGCAGTCCACAGGCTCTCTCCCCGTCTGTCTCTCCTCCTGCCTGACAGTCTCCCCCAACCCTAGGTCCCACCGGAAGCGCAGCCAGCCCAAGAAGCCCAAGCCAGAAGACCCCAGATGTCCAGGTGAGGGGGCAGCCGGGGTGGCCCACCTGGAGGAGGTGGCAGGCTGTGCCAAGGAGGAAGCTCCACCTGATGCTGACCCTGAGGAGGAGGACGAGGAGCCGCTGCAGGGCCAGGACGGCGAGGGTGCTGACGGTGAGTCCAGGGCTCCTTTCCAGGCTGTCCCCATGAGCTGTGTCCATGTGCTGTGTCCAGCAATGTGGCAGCTGGATGGGCTGCTCGCTGTGAGCAGGCCGACACTTGCAGGCTCCGCAGGTGTGACCCCGTGGGCAGGGCCCAGGAGGTCACCTGGGGCTGGGATGTCTTGGAGACGTCCTCTTTCCACTGCCAGCCACCGTGGTGTCTCTTTGGCTGCAGCTGTTAACCTGTGAAGCTCAGGGTGTCCTCTCTCTGCCATCAGTAGGGCATTCTACTTCCTGGGGCTGGGACTCATTTCTTGACCTACAGCGCCAGGCCCCGCACATACTCCCAGTGCCCTGTGGAAGGCAGAGGACAGGGGTGCCCTTGGCTGGGCCCATAGACTCAGGTGCCCCAGAGGAGAGCCGGAGGTGGAGCAGCCGCAGCCTGCCACTCAGCTGGGGACGCAGCGGGAGCGCAGCAGGTCTGTCGCGGCTGCTGTATGCGCAGTCTTGTGTGTCCAGAAAGCATCATGAGTCAGGCGCTCGGGGTCCTGGGAGTCACAGAGGGAAGCGGGGCAGTGCATGGGGTGGCAGCAGCATCTGAGGTACCGCTTAGACTGCCCTTGCTGCAGGACCCTGTGAGCACACAGTCTGCATGCGTGTCACCTAAGGGTCGCTGGGCATGGGCTATCAGTGAAGGCAAGTTCCAGCAAGGGCGGGCCCTGGTGCAGGGCACAGGACTTGTGTCCCAACCACTGGGGCCATGGCCTGGATGGCTTCAAACCGCAGTGTTCTCCAGCCTCTGGAAGGCGGAGGCCGATGCAGGCCTCCCTGGGCTGCAGTCCAGGCACAGGCGGCAGGACTGCACCTCCTTCCCCAGGCTCCCAGGAGGACCTAGGCCCTGGTCATGGTTCCTAGAAGCACCCGCAGCCCTGAGCTCACAGCCCCTTCCTCCATCTGCACAGCTGCAGCACCCCAGCTTCAGCCCCCTGGCTGTTACCCGCCTGTACCCGCTCAGGGTTCCTAGGGGGCACCCTGGGTCTGAGTGGTCAGGATGACCCCCTCAGGGTCCTTCACTTAGCCCGGCTGCAGGGTCTCTTATCGGGAGGGTGGTAGCACACCCTGGCCTTGAGGTGGGGTCGTGTTTGGGAGCCGTTATTCTGCCTGACACCTGGTTTAAGACTCAGCATTACAAAGATGGTGTTAGAAGGCAGCCATCATGCAGCAGGAGACTAAATCCCTGGAACCAACAGCTCCCGTTTCATTAGCAAGCACACAGCAGAGAGCACAGCTCACCCAGGGAGGCCGGCAGGTGCAGCACAGAGCTGTAGGACGGGTCCCTTGTGCAGCACTGGAGACGCCAGGGCCCCTGGTGCCTGGGGCTGCAGGAGGCAGCAGGGAGCAGCCCCACGTGCTGCTGTGGGGTACGAATCACTCTGTCCACTGTGGAGCCCCTCAGGTCCTGGAGACCCTTGGGGATTGTTTTAGTTACTATTCTGTCATTGCTGGGACAAATACCCGACACACAAGCTTAGGGGAGGAAAGGTTTATTTAGCTCACAGTTTCTGGAGGTTTCAAGATGTTGCCCCTGGTTTATAGGGACTGGAGGAGGGGCTGGGGTGCTGCGGTGTGCAGGAGGATCTGCTCCACATCTCTGCCTGAAACCGCCACCTGTGGGTGGGTGTGTGTGTGTGTGTGGTGGTCTGACAGCGCGTGCTGTCAGTTTTAATGGTTGGCCGCTCTTTTGGCCACGCCCTCCTCAAGCCACGCCCCTCAAGCCGTGTGCTTGACAGCCCCATGATTTACATGAGGCTTTGGGGGAACAAGTAGCTACACACCACAACAGGGGTGCATGTCCCAGAGACTTACTCTAGAGTGCAGGCAGATGCTGGGTGAGCAGGTGTGAGGAGGAGGCCTCAGGCACAGGCAGGCCCAGTGCTGTGGCCCTGTGGCCAGGGTGGCCCGTGCAGGCTTCCAGGCAGGTGAGGGGCTGCTGAGCCGCAAGGTGTTGATACCGCTCTGAAATCAGGGTGCAGTTGTGTTGTCCTCGGGGCTGTGTGGAGCCACCCAGCTGCTGCTTGCGTCCTCGAGCAGTGACCTCCGCCTTCACAAGGATGCCATCCTGTGTGGCATCTGACTGCCGAGTCCTGGCCCGCGACTCCCATATGGGGGCTTTGGGAGCTCTTGCTACAGGGGCTCAGCAGAAGCAGGGAGGGGCGTTCTTTGAGCTGTGTCTGCGCTGTGAGCGTTCACAAGCCCATGCTTCATGGGGTGTCTGGAGATCCGAGCCGGGGTTGCGTTGGGTAGGTAGGAGTTCTGAGATGGCAGGAGCTGCAGGGCCTCACACCTCCTACGCACACCTGGTGCAGGGGAAGATGCGAGGTGAGCGGAGGCTTGGTGGGATGTCCCACCAAGGGACTGGTGAGGGGCAGGGCAGGGCCGCAGGGTGGGACCCTTGCCGCTCCTGCCGGCTGGCTTAGGGGGGCATGGCCTTCTCTCGCTGGCACAACATCCCTCGGTCCTTCCCAAGCGGGGTGCAGGGACTGCTGGCTGCAGTGTGGCCAAGGATGGTCCCTGGCCAGGTGGCCACGTGTGCCCCGCTGGTTAGTGAGGAAACAATGGCTCTCCGAGAAGCCCCGGTTAATCGGATTTTATCGGAATGGCTCAGGCCCATCATCACTATTAGGACAGACCATGTCCCTGCCACGTCTCAGGCTCCTGTCCTCAGGCCCAGGCCACAAAGTGACCTCAGAGGGCTAAGGAGCGGAAGACCACGTGGGCTGTGCACCAGAGACCCGTCTCCCAGTGTCCCTGCTTCCCTGTGGTTCTACTGTGTCCCCTCCAAGCACCCCACCAACTAATGGGGGCAACAGAGACAGAACCACAGCTACCCAGTGGGAGAGGGGTGAGTGGCTCTTGAGGCTGCCCTGGGTGACCAGGCAGGGCCACCAAGGACAGGGCGGGGTCTCTGCTTGAGGCCAGCTTTCTCTTCTGACCTGGGACATGTGTCCCTGTGCAAGGAGACCGCAGTCCATAGCCCTCCTCCTCCTGTGACGTTAACAGACAGGTCTGGGGTGAGCAGGGTCCGTGGGCAGTTTCAGTCCTGGATGCCAGCTGCAGGTTCCTGTGAGCTGCCGCCCCCAGGGTGCCCTGAGCAAGGGCCGTGGATTTGGTGGGTATCTCCAAATGAAAGGAAGCCTCATGGAGAGGTTGGTTCTTGGGGCTCATGGACCTGTGGGGCCAGGGTCCCCAGGAGGGTCCCCAGGCATGGGCAGGGCCAGGATTGGCTGCTGGGACCCCCAGGCCCATGGGAAGCAGCTATTCCAACACAGCTCACAGCCCCACTGGTGCCTAGGCCAGACATTGTAGGATGGTGGCCTCTGAGCCTGGCACCTTGGGGGCCTGGGAGAATTCCATCCCTGAAGAGTCAAGCCAGGATGGGGCCCAGGTGCAGACCCTCAGCCCTGGGCTACATCCTAGGCCACTGTCCACCTCCCCTCCCTGGGGCCTCTGTGTTCAGAGTGGCCCAGAATCGGGTGATCAGCTTTGGGTAGCCAAGGCTGCTGTGCAGGGGGCACGTGCCTCCCGGGTGGTGGGCTGCACCTGGACTCTGGCTGGGATGACAGGCGGGCGGAGCGGCCCTCAGCAGGACTAGAGACCCTGCAGGCCACGATGTACAGCCCTGGCTGAGCCGTGGGAAGAACTACGGGCACCTTGCATCCTGGGCATTTGGGAAATAGGGCCAGAGCCAGTCTCCTTGGAAACGGGTGACCTTAGGCTAGAGCTGGAGCTGTGCTTGGAGAAGTATTGGTGTCTGGAGACAGGAAGGCTGGGGAGCCAGTCCCAGGACCCTAGCTGCAGCTCCCTTCCACCCCAGAGCAGGTCCCAGAAGGGGCCTGCCTGCCATCTGCCCTGTGCAGGCACCCACAGGGCTCTCAGTCCCTGCTCGGTATGAGATCTGCAGTAGGGGACGGCAGGTGCCCCCACGGTGAGGCCTGAGGGCAGCCCAGCCAGCACGTGCCATCTGTCTGGATCCCTCTGGGCCTTGGGCTTCCCCCTCACAGCTGCACTGGCTGTGCCCTCCATGCCTTCTGGAGCCAGGCACTCACTCCGGTTGCTCTGGGGCGTTTGGGCATCAGGACTAGGGGCTGAGGGTCAGTGAGGTACCCATGAGTGGGAACAGCCTTTGCTCAAAGTGTGCCCCCAGCGAGTCCCGGGCCTGTGGAGTAGGCTGTGGCTCCTGAGGGGAGGTGACCTCAGCAGGTTGGCTCTGCAGCAGGCTGGCCCCCACCTGCAGCCCTGGCTGGAGGCCTATACACTACAGCTGCTGGGGGAGGGCAGGGGGCCTAGGGCCTCCGCTTCTCACAGGAGTGCTGAGCACCATGAGGCAGGGTGCTCTGCAGCCTGTCCTGGATCCTCCTCTGGGTCCCAGACCTTTGAGAGCTCCCGGGCCAGACCCTCAAGGCCCAAATGCGGAGCTGCCTAGCACAGTGCTTGAGATGCAACCCCAGTGGCGAGGCGTGGGCTCCCTTCCCCTGTGGCCAGTTCCTGTGACAGCTCAGTGTTTCTCGGGCCCGAGGGGCTTGCCTGGTACCTGTGTGTCAGCACTGCCTGTCTCATGGCCTGGTGGCAGCGGCTGAGCCTCCTGGGGCAGGGGTCCGGAACACCAAGGTGTAGCTGGCCCTCGGCCCAGCTGCCCCCACACAAGCCCCCGGCAGCAGCATCCAAAACCTGGTGTCTCTGAATAGCACACCTTTGTCACCTCATGTGCCAGCTTGCCTCATGGTCTGACCATCAGTGTCAGCAGAGCTGCTCCCTCTGAGACTCTAGGGAGAACCTGGGCCCTGGCCGGCCTCCGGGTGGTGCCTGCAGCCCTAGCTCAGAGCCCCTGCTCCCGTCTGCACAGCCGCTCTCAGCCTCTCAGCCCCATACAGGGGATCTGGGCAGGACTGCAGCCCTGGGCGCTGGCAGGGGCTCTGCCTGTGCAAACACAGAACCCTCCCAGGCTGGACACACAGGAGACACAAGTCCTGTCCCCTGGGATCACACAGTACATGTCGGTGTCTGTGCCCGCCAAAGCTGTGCAGGATCTGGCACTTGGGGAGGACTGAGAAGCAGCCCCCCTGTGCTACATACAGCAGGGTCTTCTGGGAGGGGCCCGGGCCTCCAGCGTTCCCCACTGAGCCTGACTGCCCCTCTCTCCCCGCAGAGGACGGGAGGGCCAAGCTGCGGCCTACCAAGCCCAAGGGTGACCGGAAGAAGAAGAGCTGCAGCCCTCTCTCTCCCCAGCTTCCTCCCCAGCCTCCACCAGCCCTGTTCCCCCCTGAGGAGGCCCCAGGACTGCTGCCGCCTCTGGAGCTCCCGGCTGCCGAGGAGGGCCCCCCGCCCACGCCCCTCAATGTGGTACACCCTGAGGTGCCCAGTGAGGACCATGAGGCCAAGCCACGGCCCATCATCCCCATGCTGTACGTGGTACCCAGGGCTTCTGAGCGTGACCGTGGGCAGGTTGCCCCCATGGAGCTAGCAGGGCCTGAGGGCGAGGCCGAGACCCACGGTGCTGATGTGCAGGTAGGGTCCGGTCCAGCTAGGCGCCCCCCGCCCCATGCCGCTCTGGAGCCCGCCCCTTGGGTCCCACAAGGTGTGGTCTGCATTCTAGGTCCCATCCACCTTCTCCAAACTGAAGATGGAGATCAAAAAGAGCCGGCGCCATCCCCTGGGCCGGCCACCCACACGATCCCCACTATCGGTGGTCAAGCAGGAGGCCTCCAGTGACGAGGGTGAGTGGCCCCTGTCCCTACCCCTTGACTCTGCTCCTACTCTGGGCTCCTGCCAGACTTGAGCCTCAGATACCCTGGGTACCATCCCCGTGTGACTCCGCACCTTGCCTGTGGCCCCAGCAGCTGTTAGGACGTGCGGGAGCCCACACAGAGGATGCGGGCAGGTGTGGGTGGAGCTGCAGGAAGGTGGAGCCCCTCGCCTGCCGTTGTTCGCAGCAGCAGCAGCAGCAGCAGCAGCAGCAGCAGCAGCGCCACAGCTGTTCCGGGGTAGAGCAGAGCTCAGCCGTGGCTATGTGGGTCCTATCCCGGGACCAGGCTTGTTTTTCTAGAAACAGTCTCCTGCCCTGCCTGATCCATCCATCAGGAAAGGGCCAGGGCCGCAGTGTATCTGGGCTTCGGGCTGCCCTGAAGTTACTTAGGGAAGCCACCTGGGGTGGGTGGCCTTGTCAGAGCCACCCCTGGCCTGTGCTGCCCCCTGGCCACTGGTGCTGCAAGGACTTTGCCGAGACTTTCTGCCTGGCTTAGCTTTCTGTTTGAGACACGCCTACGAGGTGAAAGTCTGGTTTGTGGATGGCGCCTTTCATCCTGGGGCTGGCTGGAGGGCTCGAGAAAAGGGTTTTCTGGAAGTTTGTGGGGGATAGGGTTGCCCCAAGTGTGGCCCTGGGGTCACTTTAGAGCAGGGCTCTTTCCAAAAATGTCTCCAGGGCCTCAGGTGGCTGTGCCCCTGCCCTGCTCTGCAGGGCATCCCTGGGTGAGGCCCTTTGACTCAGGAGCCCATTGCCATCCCCTGAACCTGTGGCTCCAGGCTGCCTTGCTGGGCTGAGACAGCCAGATCACTGGACCTGGGTATTGGACAGGGTGGGCTTAGTCTGTCCAACAGGCTCCACAGGGGGCCCTCCAGGGATCCAGGCTGTGATGGCACTGTGTGGCGGAGGGGGAACCTCGGGAAGGAGAGTCCTACTTCTTTTTTTGTTTGTTTTCAGTCAGTGAGACAGGGTCTTGCTCTGCAGCTCAGGCTGGCCTTGAGCTCACTTTGTAGTGCAGGCTAGTCTTGAACTCTCAGTGATCCTCCTGCCTCAGCCTCCCGAGTGCTGCGATTATAGGCACATACCACCACACCCACCTTATTTTGTTTTATTGAGACAGGGTTCCCATATATAGCCTAGCTAGCTTTGAACGAACTATAGACCTGACAGGCCTCAAACTCACTGCGATGCTCCTGTCTCAGCCTCCTGAGTCCTGGGTTATAGGTTCTTCTTGGGAACAGCACCCTAAGTGTACAAGACACATTGTGTGGGGCAAGATTGGAACAGCTGGCTGGTAACAGGGATGTCAGAGCCATCTTGGGGTAGTGGACAGGAGGGGTGTGTGTGAGCATTTGACCTCTGTCCCTTTCTGGGTCACCATTGTGACCTGTAAAGCTCAAGGAGCTCAAGACGCCCAGCTGATGCACATGGGCCCTGAGGCAGGAGGGGTTCGTGGGGCTGCAGCCCAGGGCCAGATGAACAGAGCGCCTCATGCTCTGAGTCACTTGCTGGATGTAGGCAGCCTCACGGCGTGAAGCTCTCGTGGGCCCTTGGCTTGCAGGGCCCCAGCCATGTGGGCCACTCCACACGTCCAGGGAGGCCACACATCGTGAGGGAGGCTCAGCACCACACTGGCACCGCCAGGCCTCAGAAGGCTGCCAGGTCCTGTGGTGGAGCAGAGTGCACTGGGTGCTGTGGTGAGCCGGGCCTCACCCTGCTGCTGTGCCCTCGCAGAGGCCTGGCCCTTCTCTGGCGGAGAGGAGGACGTGAGCGACCCCGAGGCCCTGCGCTCACTGCTGTCTCTGCAGTGGAAGAACAGAGCGGCCGGCTTCCAGGCGGAGCGCAAGTTCAACGCAGCAGCGGCGCTCACTGAGCCCTACTGCTCCATCTGCAGCCTCTTCTACCCATACAGCCAGGTGGGCGCGGCCAGGCAGGGGCCAGGCACCCTCTCCACAGAGCCTCGGGGCCTGGGCATGGTGGGAGCCCCGTCCACCTCCTGTACCTGGCACTTCCCACATTATCTGGGTTGAGAACTGGGCCCTGCTCCCATCTGTCCTGTGCCATCGGCTGCCAGGTTCTACCTGCTTTTCTTTTTAAAACTTTTTTTTTTTTTTATGTATGTATTTAGTAGAGGGTGTATAGGGTTTCACTACATAGTTCAGACACGTGATGATCCTCCTGTTTATAGCCTCCCAAGTGTTGGGATTACAGGCATGTCACCATGCCCAGTCTCAATCGCCAGTCCAGGGATCGAATCCTGATCGCTGTGTCTGCCTAAGCGGGTGCTTTGATCCACTGAGCTCTTTGGCTGGCCCTATCTTTAAAACTTTTGAGGGGCTAGAGAAATAATTCAGCAGCATAAACACCTGCCTTGTAAGTGCAAGGTCCTGAGTTCAGTCCCTGCTAACAGAGTTGGGAGTGGGGAGGCAATAAAACTCTTGAGAAAAAACTCTGAGTTGCCCAGTCAATGCTCAAACTTGTGATCCTCCTGCCTCAGCCTCCCAAGTGTATACCACCACTGTGCTGTTTACAGACCTTTTCTCCTAATCCCTTGCATACTCCCTAGGTCTTTGTGTCCCTGAGGGCCAGAACCATGTGCCACGTTTGTGCCTAGCTCCTAGCAGGCCAGCCCTGGGAGGTGGCAGGGTGGGGACATGTGCCCTGCGGGCAGCATGGCTTTCCCCAGCCCTGCTGCTCTGGAGATAAGCCAGGTGTAATTTGTAGGCAGCGCTCTCGGCACACGCAGCACTCCTTGCTGCTGGAAGCCCCACCACAGGCTTCTGGCAGCGCAGTGACTGCCTTGGGTGAGACCGGGGCCCAGGATGCCGCCGCCCCCCACAGGGAAGTTGGCATGCTGGGCACCACAGCCTCGGCACCCTGCCGACCCTGGGCAGTTGAGGCCCGGGAGGGGTGTGCAGGCCTCTGAGTTGGCGTGTGGGGCCTGTGCCTTTGCTTGAAGGCCATCTTCTGTCCCGCAGTCCCTGCAGACAGAGAAGGAGGTGCCCCTGGCCTCTGGCATCGAGGGCCCCTCAGCCCTGCCACCTTCCAGGTGCGGCCAGAAGACGCGGCCCCTCATTCCCGAGATGTGCTTCACCTCCAGTGGGGAGAACACGGAGCCCCTGCCTGCCAACTCCTGCGTGGGCGACGACGGCACCAGCCCGCTGATCACCTGCGCCAAATGCTGTCTGCAGGTCCATGCCAGTGAGTGCTGCCAGGGCCATGGGGCACTGGCCGTAGAGTGGCACCCCCACCTGGGTGCCGCCCTTCTCGGGATGGGGAGTGTCAGGACAGAAACTTCCTGGGTTGGTTTCATTATCTGCACACCAGGCAGGCCAGGGAGCTTGTGTACTCCCAGCCCCTGCCCAGAGGCCTGGGCTGGAGGCCTGCTCTGGGCAGGAGGCTTCGGCAGGAGGGTGCTGACCCCCAAGCCCCTCTGCAGTGCAGGGTGGTGCTCCCGTGGCAGGCAGGCCCTCCACCCTGACCCAGGGCCACATGCCAGCGCCCGTACCGCCACTGACCACGATGGCCGGTTAGCAGCACAGGGCTGCTCCTCCCGCACCTGGGGCAGCCGGAGGCCTGGGGGGGAGCTCAGCCGTACCGAGTCCAGAGTCAGTGGTCTTGGTCCCACAGGCTGCTACGGTGTGCGCCCCGAGCTGGTCAAGGAGGGCTGGACGTGTTCCCGGTGCACAGCGCATGCCTGGACTGCGGTAACTGGGCCTCCGCTCGCTGGGAGGGCTTGGGTCCTGACCTCGGTTCCCTGTCGGTGCCGAGGCTCTCGGGCAGTGCTCACCCCCTCTCCCTACAGGAGTGCTGTCTGTGCAACCTCCGGGGCGGTGCGCTGCAGACGACCACCGACCGGAGGTAGGTGCGGGACGGCACTGTGGGGAGCACGCCCCTGGTGGTGGGCACCGGGAGAGGCTGTGTCCTTAGAGCCCCGCCCACCTTGCCCGCAGGTGGATCCACGTTATCTGCGCCATCGCAGTCCCAGAGGTGCGGTTCCTGAACGTGATAGAGCGCCACCCCGTGGACATTAGTGGCATCCCTGAGCAGCGGTGGAAGCTGGTAGGTGACTCCCCCACCCCGCTCCCACCCGATCCCCTTCCCTTCCTATACCTCCGGGCTGGGCATCACGGAGGGCACCGGCCTTCTGTGCTGCCACCACAGGCGCAGGCACAGGGCCTGCAATGTTGGCCCTGGAGGTTCTTGGCCCTCCGAGGGTGCCAGGTATGGAAGTAGCGCAGAGAGGGTATGCACCTTCCTGCCTGGAGGCCCACTGGGCCCCAGGGAGCGGGCTTCTCACTGTGGTTCCAGGCAGTGATAGCTGCGATGTAACGCCTGTGACAACCAGGTCGTGCGCTCCGCGGTGCCTGCCCCTCCCGCCTGCCTCTCTGTCCTGCTGCTGTCTCTGCGCCTGGCCAGTGTGGAGCCAGGCCGTGTGTTGGGCGCACGCTCTCTGTGGAGCAGCATCCCAGCCCTTTGAGTTTTGAGGTGGTGGTTTGCTAAGTTTCCAAGTCTGGGCTGCAGTGTGGCCTCCTCCTGCCTCAGCCTCGTGAGTAGCTGGAGTGACAAGGCAGTGTGATGCCAGCCAAGGCTTGTTCCAATGGCTGTGCCCTGTCCCATGCTGGGACCACCTTTCCTTGATCCAGACCTCTGTTGACAGGCACGTGGGGGATTTCTGTGCTCAGCTGTCCATGTGGACAACAGTGTGGGCTGTGGATTCGTGGCAGTAGGTTGGCTAAAACAGTGGTGTGGGGTTCCTGTGGTGGCAGAGTGGCTTGTGTTCTGTCACCCGTGTAGCAGACCCTCCCGGGCGCCACCCTTTCTGCTTTGAGCTCTCATCTGGCAGAGGCCTGGTGTCTCCCCGCAGTGATGGGTGGCGCCCAGCGCCTTTTCATCTTTCTGTCGCCTGTCTGTGTGTCTCAGGAGAAATGTCTGTCTGGGCCTCTGCCCATTTTTCCTCAGCTTGCTGGGATTTGGGCTGCTGAGCTAAAGACACTGTGTCCCGTGCAAGGCCCCCCATTCAGGAGCCCACGGTCGGGTCCACTGCAGGCTCCCTCTGCTCTCTGGTGAGGTTGCCCTGGAAGATCGCCCAAGGCTAGGTCTGAGTTTGGCTGGGGTCAGCTGTGTGGCTCTGGGCAGGTCCCTAGCCTCTCTGAGCGTGCTGCTGTCTGTGCGGTGATTGCCGACCGTGGGTGAGACCGGGGCTCTCCGAGCGCCCCCAGCCCCAGCCCAGACTCTCCCTGTCTGTTACTCCTTCGAGCCACAGCAGCAGGCACCAAGGAGGCCCTGAGCCCTAGGGTGGGTGGGGACCACGTGCTCCAAGCTCGCAGGTGCGGGGCCACCCGGGTGGACTGCCTGTGGCCAGGGGAGCCCATCACAAGTGTGTGGCTGCCAGCTTGGCTGGCACGGATGGGTAACTCGGGCGACAGCTGCAGGTGCCGCCTCCAAGGTGGCAGTGACTCAGTCCACAAGTGCAGGCGTAAAGGGCCTCATTATTCAGGGGGAGTGATGGCGCCGCGCGGCCGCTGGTGATAAATCCTCCCTCCCAGGCGCTTTATGGATCTTCTGACATTTCGAGCAAGCACCCTCTTCATCGAGAGCACTTGTAACGATGAATTAAAAATCCTTTTACACAGGCCCGCGTGTCCGCCTAATGGGGCCGTGCGGGAGGCACACTTAACTCCTGCTCACCCAGCAAGGCCGCATCCCCGTCCTCCGCCAGGACCTCATCTTCCGGCTCAGGGACAGGCCGTGCAGCGACTGGCTGGCATGGCCCTGGCTTCCCTGATGTGCTCTGGGAAACAGGACGAGGAGGCTGGGATCGGGGTACAGCTTTGTGGACATTCAGAGCTGGGTCTCTTTGAGGGAGGGTGGGCTCCCAGGAGGCTGTTTTCCTCTGGGAGGCTTGCCTGACACCGTGCCCCTGGACTGGAAGGGGCTTGTTTATGGCTAGCACAGTGGCCCTGGGTGCCCGGGCCGTGCCAGCTCTGCAGTGCTGTGTGTAGTCAGCGTGGCCCCAGGCTTGTACATCACTCTGGTCCTGCCCCTGGGCGCTGGTATTGACAGTTCCATAATGAGAGCTCATTGCCATCGATCGGTGTGCGGCCCCACAGCTTCGGCCCACAGCGGTGCTTCTCCAGCCTTTGAACAGGGTTTTGGAGTGAGGAGGCCTGGTTGTTGAATGCTCAGGGTGATGTCAGGGCTCGGCCTGGGTGTGGCAGCCACCGAGGCTGTGGCTCCAGTACTCCAGCCAAAGCTGTCCTGGAAGCCACTCCCTGGCCCCTGTCCTCCCCAGCCCAGGCCCCCAGGAGCCCACTCCCCAGCGCTGCTGTCGCCTGTCTACAGCCCATGTCTCCTCAAGGTCCCGTCACCCTTTGCTGGGTGGCACAGCCTGGCTGCTGTCCTGTCCAAGTAGCAAAGGTGGACTGGGCCCCGCCACATGCTGTCCAGGCCTTGCTGGACGCTGGCTGCTTCCACCTCCGGCCTTTGAAGTGCCTCATGCATCTGCCTTCCCCGAGCCGTGCTGCTCCTGGAGCCCCATTTCCCAGCCTGCTCTGGGGCCAGGCCTTTTCCAGGACAGTGTGGGGTCTTGGTGGAGGTAGGAGACCCATCTGTCTGGGGTCCAGTGAACCCTGTACCCCCACAGAAGTGCGTGTACTGCCGCAAGCGGATGAAGAGGGTGTCGGGCGCCTGCATCCAGTGCTCCTTCGAGCGCTGCTCCACTTCCTTCCACGTGACGTGTGCGCGTGCTGCCGGGGTGCTCCTGGAGCCCGACGACTGGCCTTACGCCGTGTCCATCACCTGCCTGAAGCACAGGGCAGGCGGCCACGCTGTGAGTGCCCCCCGCCTGCCTGCCCTGTCCTCCCTGCCCGGCCCTCTGCACCGCCGGCCCTGCTGACCTCCCATCCCGCCCCCCAGGCGCAGGCCCTCAGGGCTGTGTCCCTAGGCCAGGTGGTCATCACCAAGAACCGCAACGGGCTCTACTACCGCTGCCGCGTCATCGGCACCACCACACAGGTCTTCTATGAGGTGAACTTTGACGATGGCTCCTACAGCGACAACCTGTACCCTGAGAGCATCACGGTGAGGGGCTGGGCTGGCCGTGGCTCTAGGGTTTGGGCCTCACCCATGCAGAGGCTGTGGCTGCGGTGGGGTCTCATCTGTGGGCACCAAGGTTTGTGGGCAGGTCCGCAGGCAGCTGGGGGCAGCCGCTTGCACCCCTCGCTCCCAGCCTGTGTCTAGCCCCGCTCACCAGCACTAGCAGGGTCCTGCCAAAACGATGGGACATGTGGCTCCAGACCCCAAGCACACAGCCTGGTGGCCCTGTGAGGCCCCCTCACACCTCTGCCTTCTGTGTGCAGAGTAGAGACTGTGTGCGGCTGGGGCCCCCACCCGAGGGGGAGCTCGTGGAGCTCCGGTGGACAGACGGCAGCATGTACAAGGCCAGGTTCATCTCATCCATGACAAGTCACATCTATCAGGTAGGGGCAGTGGCGTGCTGGGATGCTGACAGCACTGGTCATCGTTGTCCCTCTGGAGGTTACTGTAGACTGGGACAGAGCCTGGGCCCACGCACTTCAAGCCTGCGCTGCACCGCCACGTTGCACCCCAGGCCCTGGCCTCTGCAGCGCGTGCGGTGCTTTGGCTTCTGACTGGAAAGCGTGGAGCTACAGAGTGAGTCCAGGGAGACACCGGTCGCTGACCCTTGGGTGTCGCTGTACCCTGTGGCCTGTGTGCAGAGTGGCCTGCTTTGCCGGTTGGTTGCTAGGGGCTTGGGGAAGGGTTGACCACAGCCCCTTGGGTACGGGGAGAGGAGGGCGGGGTGAATGCAGCTTGGTGGCTGAGGGGCTCGGGTCTTGGGCTGAACCCAGCACCACGGCAGCAGAGACGGCTTCAGTGGGGCCCCCAGGCTGCTGCTGAGTGGCAGTGCGCAGTGGAGCCAAACGCCTGGCGTGGCCCTGTGCTCAGGGTAGGCATGCCAGGTGCCACGTGGCAACTACAAGCAGACATAAATGGGGTGGCCTCAGGACCAGCCGGGCCATGCCGCCCTATGGCAGTCATGAGAATCCTCACCGGAAGTTCCACCGAAACCACCAGCATCAGCTGCCTCCCTCCTTGCTTCCATGTGGTCATCCTCAGTGTGGGGGGCTTACAGCAAGTGCAGGAGAGGTTGGTTCACACCCGAGCCCGGCCAGGACCTGGTTGGTGTCTCTTCCAGCAGCTGCAGATCTCAGGGCGGCTGCAGGTCAGGGCCTGTGGAGAGCTCCTTTGTCAGTGCTCCATGCTCCGCCTCCATCGGCCCTGTGTGCCTCACCTCAGGAGTAGCCCAGCCCACGGCAGCCATGGCCCTGGGGGCCGTGCCAAGGAAGGGGTCTGTCTTAGTTACTTTTTACTTGTTGCTGGGACAAATACCCGACACACTAATGAAGGAAGGAAAGGTTCATTTAGCTCACAGTTCCTGGAGGTTTCGGTTCCTACTCTGCTGGCTCCAAGGCTGACCATAGCAGGTCTTAGCAGCAGAAAACAAAGAAGAGCAGAGGAGGAGCAGCAGCGGTGCATCATTGAGCCGCTCTCTTCCAAATTCTGTGCCCGTGCTCCGCTGTGAAGATCGGAGCTCCTCTGAAGTGGCTGTGAAGCTCAAGCTCCTCCAGAGACCAGGACTTCTCCGAGGAATCGGGGTGGGCAGGCAGGGCCAGGCCGGCACAGTCTTCCTCAACTCCTTTTTATATACTTCTTGTGCTGAGTCACTCTGGGGTGGCCCTGGGGTGGGACCAATCACATGCCAGGGCAGGCCCTCCGCATCCTGCTGGATGGGGCCAGAACCTGCAGAGCGGGGGATCCAGCCAAGCTTCCTCAAGTTGACACAGTGTATCAACTACCACAGGGTCTCATAAGGATTCTATGTGGCAACCAGCTATGGGGGTATGGGAGTACCCTGTGCCCCTGGCCCACTGCCCCCCCCCCAAGTACCCTCAGGGATGCTGGGTGCTACAGTGACATTGTCCTCTGCCTGCTCCCTGCAGGGCCTCGAGGGGTCCAGCATCAGAGACCCCTCTCTGCAGAGTGGCCTGTCACCAGCCCCACACTGTGTAAATAAAGACATAAATCAAAGTGGCAAGTGGAGCCACAGGTGCCATCTGGACTTCAGGGAGCAGGGCCAGGGCCAGGGCCAGCACGGGGGGAACCCCGAGTGGCATCCAGCAGCAGCATGTGACCTAGGAGCCAAGGAGCCCTAGGCCCCTGGAGTCAGCTGTCACCAGACATCCCTGTGGGGCCAGCAACAGACAAGGACATGGACTACAGAGGCAGTTGTCATGCAGCCCCAGAGGAGATTGGTATCAAGAGTGCTGGGGACGTTCCTGTCACACACGGAGGCCATGAGCCGGGCACAGCAGCAGAATGGGCAGCAAGAGCTAGGTGGATGGCATCACGGCCAGGAGGGCAGGGCGGCTGGTGTCTGTGGGAGCCAGACGTGTGGGCACAGGTAGACGGGAGGCGGCAGGATCCTGCCCCCACTGAGCACACTCTTCCACGTGGAGCCACTGTGGGCAGCCCAGGTCCGTGGTCCCCGACTCCCTGTCGTGATGAGGGAGCCGTGGCTGGCTCGGAAGGCTGGGAGCACTGCCCACTTGACATACGGCACCTGCTGCTCCGCTGGCCGGGCCTCGGCACACACTCTGGCGCAGTCTGGCTCCGCTGAGGTTCCTTCCCCCCAGGTTTGGCTGTCTTGCCCCCTCTGCCTGGCCTGGCTGTCGCTGCCCCTTGACTGTGGCTATCCTCAGGGGTCCACCTCTGTCACCTGTTGTCACCATCAAGCTTTAGCAGATGGGCCCCAGGGGTCAGAAGTGACCTGAACACTGTGTCCCCGGCAGGTGGAGTTCGAGGACGGGTCTCAGCTGACGGTGAAGCGTGGCGACATCTTCACCCTGGAGGAGGAGCTGCCCAGGAGGGTGCGGTCCCGGCTGGTGCGTGTCGGCCTTCCCGGGGAACGCGGGGGCCTGGGGCAGTCACCATCCTCTGGGCCTGCTGCCCAGCCTGGAAGCCACTACCCCCTACCTGGCATTGTACGCACAGGACAGCGGGGCGGGGTCGTGGAGTGGGACCAGGGTCCCCATGGCCTCTACAGCCGCGTGGCCAGAGGAGCCGCAGATGGACCACTCTGTGTCTGCCTGGCTGCCCACGTGGGGACCAGTATGGCTCTAGCTCCCGGGTCGGGCCAGCTGGCTGTCGAAGGGCCGTGCTGTGCTGACTGCGTGTCCTTTGGTCTCTGCAGTCGCTGAGCACAGGGGCGCCGCAGGAAGCCACCTTCACTGGTGAGGAGGTGAAGGCCGCCAAGCGCCCGCGGGTGGGCGCCGCGCTCGCCGCTCCTGTCTCTGCTGCTGAGGACTCGGCGCGAGGTGCGGACTCCCTGGCCTTTGGAGAGCGCCTCCTGCACGCACAGGCCCGGCCCGGGGCCCCCTTCTAGGACAAGGCCGCCGGCTATCCTCAGCCCCACGGGACTGGCGCCAGCAGGGTCTCTCGGACGAGGCCACTGGGCCCCGCAGCGCCCCCAGCCCAGGGGGCTGGAGCAAGTGGCAGCGTGGCCTGGACTCAGGGAGCAGGGCCCCAGGCCCGATGCCCGCACCCCTCAGATTCAGACCCTCGGCCCTGCCCTTCTCCTAAAGGTGCTACCGCCCTGCCACCCACCGAGCAGCCTCAGGACGGGACTGTGTACATAGCCGCCTTTGTGAAGTTCTTTCTATAAATACGTATTGTTTAAAAAATTAAGAAAAATGGGAAACAAAGAACAGGCAGAAGCCCCCAAAGTTTTTTTCTAGATTTGTGGCTTTAAAACCAACGCGTTCTTTCCTGCAGCCCCAAGACACAGGGGATAAGGTGTCCCCACGTCACTGTTGAAGTTTGTTGTTGAAAATCCCATTGGCTGGTCACTGAGCAGGCCAGAGGGTAGCACTGTGCCCGTGTCCTGGCAACCGGGGGCCTGCAGGGGCCGGGGTGGGAGCCGCACCGCAGCCACGACTCGCTGTCCCCTGTGCTGCCCTCCTGACGGTGTAGGTGCCCCTCTGTCTGCACCTCCTCTGCGGTGGCTGTCCCCAGGGCCCCATCATCTCTGGTTCACTCCATTTCTGTGCTTCTGGAGTCAGTCCCCAGCAAGGCAGGGGACAGGTGTGCGTGTGTGGCTGGGCTCCTCTGCCCCAAGAGCAAGGAGCCGGAGAGAATGGGGCACAGGCAGGCCAGGCCCTCACGACGACGCAGGTCTGCCTGCGCCACACACACATGCAGCCTGGTGTCCTGGGCACCCTCTGTCCCACGGTGTCACTGCTGTGGCTCAGAGAAGGGGAGGGCGGGAGCCCGGGTGGGGCCCACCACACAGAGTCCCAGAGCCAGGCGCAGACGTGCCCTGTGCACACGCAAGCGACACGTGTGGCGGCCACCAGGAGGAGGGGACTGCAGGTCGGCGGGCCTCGGAGCTGGGGGTGTGGGGCCGTGGGGGCAGCAGGCGCCAGCCCAGCCCGGGGCCCTCTGCGTGCAGCCGTTGCCCACCCGGTGCCATCGCTGCATCCCTGTGTCGTCTGGAAATGCTGTTTATGTTGTAAAGAGGAGGAGGAGGAGGAAGTGGGTGCTGCCCGGGCAGCGGGTGCAGCTTCCCACGAGACCCCACTGTGCCTGGCTGCGAGAGAGAGGTGGCTCCTGTTCCCACCGAAGGTGACAGGCGGATGGACGGACGTGCTGTTTTTGCCCAACGTTCCTGCCTCGAGACCCGTGATAAATTAAAGGCTCATGAGCACTTCAGCCTGCTGCGTCGTCCTTGGAAGCATCTTCACTGCCTGTGGGGGAGGGGCACATCGGGTCCCCCCGGGGACAGAGGTGGCTCCGGTGGGGCTGCTGTGCAGAGGAAGCTCCAGCCTGCTTTCTGGGGAGCTGGCCTGCACCCCACCCCAGCCCCCGCTCATCCTGGCTCAGCTGCCATCTGCTCCCTCCCATCCCATCTCATGTCCTCTTCTAGTCTGGAGTCCGAGCCCAGGAGTAAGGCTAGGACCCACGGTCCCACCTCATTGCTGTCCAGAGCCAGGCCGAAGGAACAGGCAGACGGGCAGTGAGGAGAATGGGCCACGGGAAGGGCTGAGGAAGAGGCGGTGCGAAGGCCTCAGGGCAGCACGAAGCCCGCATAGCCGGAGCCCAGGAAGCAGGGGCAGTGCTGGGCTCAGGAGGTGAGGAGAGGCGCAGGTGGGAGCCCTGGAGGGCTGAGGGCGGGCGGGCGGGGGGAGGGCGGACCAGCTCCACACCGTTGGTGCCCTCTGCCAACAGCAAGGCGGGTGGTGGGCAGCAGCTCTAGTTGTACTTTAGGGCCCAGCTAGTGAGATCTGCTGGGACAGAAAGGACACGTGGGCCAGCCCTGAGACGTCACCAGCTGGGAAGATGCCCAGGGGCTGGCGGGAGAAGCGTTCTGGTCCTCTGGCTGTGCTGGGGCTGGAGCAGTGACTTCCCCAGGAGGCTGGTCACCCCCTCGCCCAGAGCCTGAGGGATGCAGCCACTGCGACCCCCGTGGGCTCCAGCCCAGGGCACGCGGAGCCTGCAGTGTCCTCTGCCTCCACCCAGGCCTGAGCCCCCTCACGTTCTCAGCTTGTGGAGGGCTGGACCTCACGCGCGTGTGCACATGGGCCTGGGGGCCCTGCATCTCCACAGTGCTCAGAGACGTCACAGTAAAGCCAGAGCTTGGGCAGGGCCGTCGCTTTCTGCCACGTGCCAGGCCTGGGGTGGAGGCAGAGGACAAGGGGAGCCCACTGAAGGTACCACTGTGACATGTGACCTGCAAGACAAGGGGCAGAGGTGGAGGGCAAGAGGGGACCCCAGGACCTGTGGGAAAGTGAAGGAGGCCTGCCGGGGAGGGCTGTCCACACGGCTCCGACGGCTCCTGGGCCAGCGTGGGCGAGGCCCCGGCTGTGAGCACGTGGGCTGCGCTCAGCGTCCTCGCACACAGTGCCCCGCGCCCTGTGGTCCTCACAGCCACTGTAAGGTGGCCACACCCACTGCCTGCCCTCAGCAGCCACCGTCCTACAAAGCCAGACATGTTTTATGTCTCACCTGTGGCGTTAAATAATGCGGTGTCACTGGCCTGGAGGGAGCAGAAAGGGTAGCCTCTGCCGTGACAAATTGTCTTGCGTGAGGACAGCCCCTCCGTGCCTCACTGGGGGACGGGGGGACAGCGTCTCGAGCAGCCCATCTCAGGAGCTGGGTGCCCAGCCCCTGGGAACGCCTGTGCCCTGCAGCCACCACCACTCAGCACCGTTGGCACAGACAAGGCAGGAGGGCACACCTGGCCACTCTCCACCTCTGCAGTTCTGGCTCCAGCCCCGCCACTGTCACAATTCCTGGCTTTCAAGATGGTGTTGAGATCTGTGTCCTCCTGGCCTCCCTGCAAATGCTCTTCCTTCCATCCAGCACACGAGACCACCTGGGGACAGGCCACTGCCCTCAATCCAGAGAGAGAAGCAACCCAAAGGCCCGACGTGGGACCCGCCTGTGGCCAGCACCCACCCTGCTCCTGGGAGGATTATTTATGGGTTAGATTTCAGGCTTCTGCTCTGTTAATGAAAAAATAAGAATTATTTGCTGCAACCGGTGGCTGGAGCAGGGACACACAGAGGCTGCAGAATGGCAAGTGCCCGTGTGTCAGCGCCAGCCGGAGCAGCATCCGTCCTGAGTCGCTCACAGGGTGACAGGGACAGATGTCTCTTCCCTGCCACAGCTTCCAAGGCGTGGAGGAGGAGGACCTTCCCGCTCCAGCGGCCCCCTCCCTGGCCCGTCCCCCTGGGGTGTGATGCCTGCCCTGCCTAGGCCCCTGCTGGCCCCTCAGGTAGGGCACCCCCGGGGCCAGCAGGCCGTGCGCCTTGCGGGGCCGTAGCCTCAGATATCTGCTTCTCATGCTGGAGGCTGTGAGTCCAAGGTCAAGGTGTCCACAAGACCCTGTGCCCTGAAGTAGGGATCCTTCCTCAGCCACCTCCTGGGGCTCCCAGGGTGTCTTTCCCTCTTTTCTAGTTTCTGAGGGGACCTTCCCACTTCCCATCTGCTGGCCTAAGGGCCCAGTCGCCTTCCAAGCACACAAGAATTTTAGGTTTGTTTTTTCTCTCTCTTAGAAACAGGCTCTCACTGTCCAGCTCAGACTGGCTTTGAACTCACTGCGTAGCCTAGGCGGGTCTCAAACTCACAAGGATCCTCCTGCCTCAGCCTCCTGAGTTCTGAGATGACGGGATGCCACCACACCCGGCACAGAAACATGTTAATCCATATCATGACATTCCACCTCCAGCCCCGGTAACGCTTCTCTGTGCCATTGTCCCAAACGCGCTTAGTTCCTCTCTGAAGAGTCGCCCAAGTCCTACAGGTACCGAAGTCGCCTCTGAGGCAGCAGGGCCAGCGCCTAGCTTTGAGTCCCCATACAAACCAAAAAGACATACAAAGGCACAAAGTGAGCATCCCCAGCCTAAGAGGGAGGAGCCTGGGGCTAGAGAGGAACGGGACTGAAATAGGACCCGCAGCAGGGCAAATGCTAGCTCCTGGAGCCCTGAGCATAGTGCCCGGGGCAGGCTGTGGGCTGTGAGCTTGGCAGGGCTGCCCCGGGCGCTGCTGCTCGCAGCCTACGTGGCCTCTCGGGCTGGCTGTGCTCACGCCTGCTTCCTTCCTCGGCAGGTAGCCCACACGCCTGGCTTCCACTTCCCGGGGTCTCCCCCGTGCCTTTGGCTTCAGTCTCAGAATTTCAAGCGTTGCCATCCCAGGGGCTCCTTGCAGGGACTGTGACCCTGTCACACATTTTCACCTGGTCTCAGGCCTCGTTCTGAAATCTAGGTGGGATCCTCTCTGACCCCGTAACCCCGCAGTCTGCACTCCTGAAAAGCCAGGGCCACGTGGATGACGCCAAGGTCTGCCCCAGCTTGCGCATGATGCGGTGGCCTCCAAGTCCTTGGGTGGCTGAACTCAGGAAGCACTTCCCTAGGTGACCCTGAATGAGCAGAGCACCCTTGGGCTCTCAAAACAGTCTTTCAAAACGTTTTTACCCTTCTGTACCCCTGAGCTTGCTGTGGGAGGGACCTGGCCAATTCCTGAGGTACCTTTAGGCCTACTGTGGCCTCATGCAATCTCATGCTGCAAATCCTAACAGCTAACATATACTCTTTGGGCCCAACTGAAACCTCCTCAGCCTGGCCTGTGCTATCCGAATTCCTGTCACCACCGTGGTCCTCTGAGCTCTGGCCAAAATCACTCCTCAGGCTCTGTTTCAGCCTCTGGAGCTCCAACAACTGGTGTCTCCAGATCTTTCTAAACTTCCCCCACGAACTAGCCCTGAAGTCTTCTGAGCCACCTGATTGGGTTCAGGCACAGAAGGCTTCCATTTCCGGCACCGGTTCTCCGTAGGAGCTGTTCCGTCCCTGGGACCTAATGCCTGACGCCCGCCCAAAGGAGGGAGGTTGGTTTGACTCACAGTTCCAGAGGGCTCGGGCCAGGCCGAGCAGGCTCACAGGCAGAAGCAGCCTGCGGCAATGCCTGGCAGAGGAAAGCCGGGGTGAGGGGGGAACCAGGGACAAGAGTACGCTCGTCCAGGTTGCCATCCAGGTTGCCGTCCAAGTGCAGCCAGGCCCCACATCCCAACAGCACATTCAGCCAGGCTAGGATGCACCAACGCATAATCCACGGATGGGAGTGGGGCACCCTGGGGTCCAGTCACCTTCCGTGCATGGGAGATTTTGGGGGACACTTGGAGACCAGTAACAGGCTGTGCCCTCCCTGGTGCAGGGCCTCAGTGTTGGGGTCTGAGTCTCATAGTTGCAGGTGGCACCCAAACCCAGAGCTGGCACAGAGGCCCCCAGCCACCCTGCTGTGCTCTCATCCGTCCCACCCCATAGCCACCGCAAGTGCAGCCTCACACCGACTTCCCAGCACACTCCAGCCTTCATAAACTTGGGGTCCAGGTGCTGGGGACAGAATTCCCGGCCCCTGGGAAATTCTATACCCTGTGGAAGACACAAACATCAGTATCCACAGGACCAGGGCTTCAGAAGCTGGGAGTTAACTGAGCGCAGTGGTGCACATAAGCGAGCCCAGCTTTCTGGAAGGCTGAGGCAGGCAGAGCTTAAATAAGAGGCCACTCCCAGCCAGCCCTAAATGCCATAGGTTGGAGCCAAGCCTTCAGCATGCCAGCCTTGAGGGAGTGAACTTAAGATCCAACTGGGGGGCTGGCGAGATGGTTCAGTGGTCTAAAGCGCCTGCTTAGGAGGGCTCAGGCAACTGCGGGGACTGCAGTTCGATCCCCGGCACCACATGCTGTGCCAGCGCCACCACCAGGGCAGGCTGAGCCAGCCACAAAATGAATAAATAAAGAAACAAATAAACACAACAAGCAAACAAATAAATAAAATTAAAAAAAAAAAAAAAAAGATCCAACTGGGGCCGGCGAGACAGCTCAGCCCACCAAAGTGCCTGCTTAGGCAAGTGCATGGGCCGCAGTTGGATTCCTGTCCCCACATGCTGCACCAGCCCTGCCCCCAGGCACTGAGCACAGTGGCGCATTCCTGTAATCCCAGAGCTGGGGAGGCTGAGAGCAGGAGATCCACCAACAGTCCAAGCTGTGTGATGAGACCCTGCAATAACCAAATACAAAAAAAAAAAAAAAACTTGTAACATCCAGCAATCAGGAGGTCCCCAAGCTCTGAGCTAATGGCTTGGTCCTATGGAGAGGTCAGGTAACACCATGAGGTGGAGGCTCGTGTGACAGTGTTTCAGGTCATGAGGAGGGTACCCTTGAGGGGCACCAGGACCCGGGCCCTTCTTGCCTTCGCTTTCTGCTCTGACCATGAGGTCAGCACCTTCGCACCCCTGCACACCCCTGCAGTGCCGGCCACCCTGGGCCCAGAGCAGCAGCCATCAGTCATGGGCAGAGGCTGCTGAAAGCATGAACCATGCAGGAAACCTTTTGTGTTGTGAAGCTGCTTCTCCCTGGTGTTTGTTACAGTCCTGGGACGCTGACCGACACCGGGAAGAGGCACGTATTAGTCCATCTCTCGTACCACAACAGAACCCACAGCCCAGGCTGCCTACACAGGTCAGAGATCTGGGACTCTCACTGTTTCAGAGGCTGGAACCCAAGGCTTGGCACGTGCTGTGTGTGGACTGCTTGCTGCTTCCAAGATGCAGCCTTGTTTTCTACTTTTTTGCAGCTCTGGGGTTTGAACACAGGGCTTTCTCGCTGAGCTGCATTCCCAGCCTGCTTTTAATTTTTCTTTTGAGACAGGGTTTCACTAAGTGGCCCACTCATCAAATGCTAATGCAGTTCCAGATGGTTGGCACAGTCATGCAAGGGACCTGGGGTTAGGAAGAAGTCTCGTACATTGCCGTACCCACCACGAGCCCGCGTGGCTGGAGCAGAAGAAGCGAGGGGCGTGAAGGGAGCAGGGTGGCGCCCTGCGGGCTGCTTCAGGACATGGGCTTGAGCCCCAGGCAGGTGGAAACCCTGGAGAGCTGAGGGCGGAGGAGGGAGGGCCGGACTCAGTGCTCACAGCGCCCCCTGGCGGCAGGGGTGGGAACCAGGGTCCGAGGTGACCGCGCCCACCCAGCGGGAGGCACAGGAGGCGAGAAGAGGAGGCTGAAAACCCACGCGGACGGCCGGTGAGAGCCCGGCAAGGAGCGCAGGCAGAGCTCTCCTGCTCTGCTGGAGAAGGAACCCAGTAAGTGGCTGCTGGCCCTGAGGGTGGAGTGAGGGCTGCGAACGCCCGGCTGGAGTAGAGGAGCTCACATTCGACGCACACAGCTGTGTCTATTGTGAAAAATAACTCCGTTGCCCAGTGGGGCTGAGATTCCGTAACCGCCCTGTCCGTGGACGCACTAGCGCAGCGTCCGCTCTCGGCTCCGTGCCTCGCGGTCTACGCTCTGGACGCGCGTGCGCATGCGCTGGGCTGGGGCCCGAACCCAGCGCTGCGCCTGTGCGAGCTGAGCGCGCACGCTTGAGCGAAACCGGCCTGTGAGTCTCTGGGGAAGATTCCCGAAGCTTACAGGAGAGGGATCACCAGGAGGAACCCTCAGTAATTCCGCTTGTGATTCCTGCCATCAGCTCACCCCCAAATAACTTGTGCACCTCCCGTTGTAATGAAGGAGGCCGCCTGCTTCCCAGGACCCCCGCAGAGGCAGGCACTCACCCAGCTTTGTAATCTGGGTCCATGCAGTGTGGCGAAAAGTGTGGTGTGTGCTTAAAAATTGCTGGCCAGGCGTGGTGGCGCACGCCTGTGACCCCAGCACTCAGAGGCTGAGCAGGAGGATCCCCATGCGTTCGAAGCCAGCCGGGGCTGCAAAGTGAGCTCAAGGAGCAGCCTGAACTGCATAGTGAGCTCCCTCAGCCCTGGGCCAGAGGTCACCCCGGAGCCACCACTGCCGAATTAGAAAAATTGAGTGCATAGTGACCTGATGTGGATGGTGGTGCCAGGGACTGCAGGCACGTCAGGGCCAACGGGGAGCCGGGCTCCTCACACCCTGGTGTGGCTGGAACTTCCACCCACAGCGGGGGCCTGCCCCTGCCCGAATTTTGATTGTGAACAGAACCCCATGGTTTGCTTATTGCCATCCTGGAGACTGAATCCAGGCCCTTGATGCTCAACCACATCCCTAGCCTTTTTATTTTCTGTTGTAAGACAAGGTCTTGCCAGGTTCTAAATTGTCCAGGCTGAGCTAGAGCTTGCGAGCCTCCTGCCTCGGCCTCCCAGAGCGTTCAGATGACAGGTGTGTGCCATGCCTTAGCGCCCCATGTGTGGCTCTTTGTGTTTGTTTGGTTTTAGGGTCTGGCTGTGTAGCTCCCTTTGTAGCTCAGGCTGGCCTTGAACTCACAGCGATCCTCCTGCCTCAGCCTCCAGAGGGCTGGGATAGCAGGTGTACTGGAGTATACCCGGCTGTCAATCACTTATCTTTCCAGGTAGGAAGGGTTTGCTACCCCAGGCCAGGACTGGACCCTTCCTCTGCCAGCCCTGCCAGCCCTCTGACCATTTGCAGTTGTGTTTCCCACTGCTTCCATGTCCCTCCTGAGACCTGCTGGAATCAGCCAGTACCTGAGACTAGCTTAACTGTAAGTGGTAACCGATCCCTGGGTTCTGTCCCAGCAACACACACACACACACACACACACACACACACACACACACACACACAGTTTGTTGTATGGCAGCCACCGCATGTGGTGGTACACACCCGTAAACCCAGCACTCGGGAGGCTGAAGCAGGAGGATCACTGGGAGTTCATGGCCAGATTGGGCTATGGAGTGAGAGTGTCTAGAAAGAACATATTATACAAAGAACTGAATGTGTAGCTCAGTGTGAGCTGGGAACACTCAAAATGGGGCACTCTCAGACCCCCACAGGCAATAAACATATATTGTTCTACACTACGACATCTGGGGCTACTTTATTACTTAGTGTTAAGTAACCAGTACGGTGCATGAACGCTTCACCCACTGTCTTAGTTTTTACTCGTTGCAGGGACAAATACCCAACACTCAAAATGAAGGAAGGAAAGGTTTATTCAGATCAGAGTTGCTGGAGGTTTCAGTCCATATATGGCTGGCCCAAGGCTGAGTGGAACAGGGCACAGAGCATCCAGTTCATGGCAGTGGAACAGCAACAACGGTGACAGAGGCAACAGACCAACCAGGGCGCAGAGAGCAACAGCTAGCGTCTGTCTCTCTGTCTCTCTTTATATTACATTCAGGCTCTCTGCCTTAGCCTATCCACCTTAGGCCACACCAATAATCCCAGCCATACTCAGACTGATAACCCCCATCAGTACTAAAACACATAATCCCAGTGGATCAAGAGTCAAGTCTCAAACTCTAGAAGTCCCCACCCCATGATTGCATGAGGCTTTGCGGGGGACAACTAGACATAAACCATAACACCCACGAAATGAGGCCCCCGTGGTGGTAGCTGTGCTGGGGCGCTGCCGGCTTCACTTACTCTGCCTGTGGCCTTCTTCCTGTCATAAAATACTCATGCTTCAGTTTTGAGTACCATGGAAAGTTTCTATAATTTTTAATTGGGGCTGCTTTTCATGCTACGGCATAAATGTGTTTTCAGCAGTACGGATCACTAAGTTTGACCAATGCAATGCCTTGGGCAACCAAAGCAAGACACAGGGCGGTGCATCCCGGCAGAATAGTCCCTTGCCACGCCTCCTCGCCCACAGGAGGCTGCCCGTATGGTTTCTGTCCCTGTAGAGTGCCTCGGTCCATCCTACCGCTCTGTAAGGATGGAATCCTGCATTTTTCCTTGGCACTGAGTACTTGAGATTTGATTACATCCGGGGTGTGTTTCTGCAGTGCAGTCATTTTTGTGACTGTGTAGTATTCCACCTCACCATTCACCTACAGCTTGCTGATGCGCTCACCCGTGGATCAGTAGCGGTGTTCATGGGTTCACAGATTTTGGAAGAGGATTGGCCCACAGGGGCACCGTAGCTGCCCGGCTGTTGGGGGCAGGGCTTGCGTAGGAAGTGGGTCCCTGGGGGTGTGGCCTGGGAGTGTGGACGGCCCAGGCTCTCCTGCTTCCTGACCTCAATGATGCGAGCCGCTTTCCTCCCGTCAGGCTCTTCCACCAGCTGACTGCTGCGTTAGAACTTGCTGGATGTGGCCGGAAACTTCTGAACTGTGAGCGCAAATAAATCTCTCTTCCTCTAAATTGTGGCCATTATCCCAGCACTCAGGAGGCTGAGGTAGTCAGATCGTTGCGGGTTCAAGACCAGCGTGAGGGGCCGGCGAGATGGTTCAGTGGTCTAAAGCGCCTGCTTAGGAGGGCTCAGGCAACTGCGGGGACTGCAGTTCGATCCCCGGCACCACATGCTGCGCCAGCGCCACCACCAGGGCAGGCTGAGCCAGCCAGAAAATGAATAAATAAAGAAACAAACAAACACAACAAGCAAACAAACAAATAAATAAATAAAATTAAAAAAAAAAAGACCAGCGTGAGGTACAAAGTGAGCTCAGGGCCAGCCTGAACTGCACAGAGAGACTCTGTCTCAAAAAAGATAAATAAGTAAATGTTATTTCTGACCTGAGCTTTTGTGGGAGACTGAAATTAAGAGCAGTTCAATAATTAAGCTGAGGGAGGAAATTTCAGGGCTGCCCGATGCTCATGCTGTCGCATGGAACTGCTCACGGCTTTCAGTGAGATCTGCTGTGAGAAGTAGGGGTAAAAAAAACAAGCTGAATAACATGGAAACTTTTTCTGGGGACCAGAACGGTAGTGCCTGTAAAATGGGGGCCTGTGAAAATTTGGCCCAGGACAGTTTTTTTGTTTTGTTTTGTTTTGTTGGCAGAACTGGGGATTGAACTCAGGCCCTTGTGCTTGCCAGGCAAGCGCTTATTCTACTGAGCTATCACCCCAGCCCCTGGCCCAGGACAGTTTGGTTGCTGAAAATATTAGCACTGAAAAGAAGCCAAATACTTGACCCTGCAGCTGCCCCGACCAAGGGGGCGAGGGCCAGGGCTGGCCACAGGGGCCTGTCCTCTTCTCCCAGCCGGGCTCCCCGCCCACCAGGGCGAGCCGCCCTTCTCTGCCTCGACCGCTCGGCTTGGTTTCTGGGTCTAAGCTGCCACCTGTGGATTGAGGCTTCTAGGAGCACAAAATAACCCTGTCCTGCTTTAAATTTAGGGGTTTGGTATTTTGTTCAGCAACCAGAAAGTGATTAAAGTATATGCGTAACATCTGTGGACGTTTTGTGATGTTTTCTGTAATTTTCTCTTTTACTCCCTGTTATTCATAGAACTGTTTTTTGGTTGTTTTTTTTAGAGAAGTAATTTTTTTTTTTTTTTTTTAAACCGGGGATCAAACTCAGGACCTTGTACTTCCCAGGCAGGCACTTGTTACAACTGGCTTTTGTTTGTTTGTTTTCCCTGGTGCTGGGGCTGGAGCTCGGGCCTTTGCACTGAGCGGCATCCCCAGCCCATTTCACTTACTTTTCAGTCTTGCTACATTGTCCAGATTGGGTTTGAACTTGTGCTGCTCCTGCCTTGGTCACCTGAGTCGTTCCCTAAACTCTGTCCTGTTGGGGCACTGCTGTGCCAAGGGCCGTTCCATCACGGCAGTTTTCTAAAGACAGCGGTAAGGGGGCTGGAGAGATGGCTCAGAGGTCTAAGTGTGTGCAGGGCAAGCTCAAGGACCCGGGTTCGATCCCCAGCATTTCATGCTGTGTGGGCCCTTGAACCAAGCCGGCCACTGGGGCCGAGTGTGGTGGGGCATGCCTCTAATCATAGCGCTGGGGAGGCTGAAACAGGAGGATCACTACGAGTCCGGAATGCATAGCGCCGCGGCCCTGTACCAAATACATAAAATTAAAGACAGTGATGGCCACTGTGGAAACTCGGAGAGAGACCACGCCTAGGAGGGGGCCTGTCGCAATCTGCAGCAGTCGCCCTGAGGCAGGGTGGGGGGTGGGGGGTGGGCCGAGACGGAAGAGGTGGAGTCGGGAAGGGACAGGCGCAGGACGCGGCAGGATCTCAGATGCATTCTGAGCGGCAAGAGCACGAGTCGGAGCCCTTTGTGGCCCTGGGGTTGCCAGAGAACCTCACAGAGATAAAGCTGTTGAGGGCGGGGCGCAGCCCCAGCCCTGGGCCCAGCTGCAGGGCCCAACGTGGACGCCCAGTCGCCACCATCAGATGACAGGGTCTGTTCACAACAGCTGCCCGGTGACAAGTATAATAAAGCGTATTAATGAGGCCATTATTACTTCCTAATTAAAAGCTAATAACCACAAGTTAATTGCCTTTAAAAGATGGAGCCAGGCCAGCATGGGCTTTATCTCTGTTTTCCTTTGCTTGCCTGGATGGGCTGATATTTGGGAGCTAATTAATTGAATCAAATCTTACAGAAAATTAATAACTTCCTCGGGCCGTTGGATTAAAAGGTGTTTGCCCTGGTGCCGTGGTTCTAAGGCCCCTGGAGTCCGTGTGGCCTGCAGCAGTGTCGCGCAGGGGTGGAGGCGCCAGGTGGTTTTGTCCTTCAGCTTCCCGTGGCTTGGTGGCCTCAGGTGGCCCTGCTGAGTGCCCTGCAGAGCTGCAGTCCCAGCGTTTTTTATTTTGAAACCAGGTCTCACTGGCTTTACTTTTTACTTTTTAGTTGGAATATCGGTCGCGTACCAGAAGGTTCAGTCTCTAGGTGTTTTTCTTATGTTCGCAAGATTTTGTAATCTTAGACAAAGCCAAAACCCCCCATGGCCCAGAAAGGAAGCCCCGTTGCCCTCTGCTGTCGCCGGTCCTGGGCGTTTCCTGTCCGTGCAGGCCACGCTGTGTGTCCCCGTGTCTGGCGCCCTCAGGATCCGGCTCCCGTGTTGCGGCTCCTTTTTGTGTGCAACTCTGAATCTCTCGGGTCTGTGTGTCTTTGAGTGAGTGAGGAGGGACCTAGAGCCTCGCCCTACTCATGGTTAATGATGGCAGTATTTATTTTTTAACTATTTGAGTCCCAAGCAGCGCGATCGCGCTGCTGAGATTTTATGTCGAGAAAACCCAGCACATTTCAAACATTGTGGACAACTGACGGTGCGTTACCGATTGTCGAAGTCGCGCGCTCAGATTTACTGACGCAAGTACACCGAGATACTGCTTTACTCTTAACTGTTTCCTTGTAGATTATGTATGCATTTAAAACCATGCGGTTGATTATGTTAAAGGCTACCTTTTTCCAATATTTAACTGATCTTCGTTCATCGAGATAGGTATACAGCATTTTATCTGATTCATCGATGAAAAATAAACAAAGCGCTATCGCGCTGCTTGGTATTTCTCGACATAAAATAAAACAAGTGCTATCACGCTGTTTGGGTCTTTTCGTACTCATTTAGAGAAAGTGCGGTTGCACTGTTTGGGATTCTTCGACAGTATTTTTTCAATACCCCCTGGGACTCAAACGGTTAAAAAGGACACAAGTAATCGAGGCATGGTGCTCACACCGTCATTCTGGCACTTTAGGAGGCTGAGGCAGGAGGACCCCAAGTTCGAGCTCAGCCTAAAGAACTTATCAACACCCTACTTTGAAATAAAACATTTTTTTAAAAGACCAGGGAGGTATGTAGTGCAAAGACCCTGGGTTCCACCCCAAGTCCTGAAAAAATAAAAAACCAGAAAACATTGTCTCCATGTTGCCACACACCAGGGACCGACAGACAGCCACGGGGCCCTGCTGCTGTCCCTGCACAGGTGACATCTCAGTTTTTTTTTGTTTTTTTTTTTAAACAGGCTAATCTCTGTAATGAACCTAAAGCAAAAATCCTGCGATACCAAGTCCTTAAGGTATGCTACATAACCAACCTCAGTTCCTTTATCCTTTTTGCCTCCCTCCCTCCTTGTCTTCATCTCCTTCCTTTATTTATTTTTGCATTTTTAGGGAAGGGTCTACAGGGTGTTCAGGGCCTCACTACTAGATCAGACTCGCAGTGATCCGCTGTTTACAGCCTCCCCACAGCTGGGGTTACAGGTGCGCCACCAGGCCCAGTCTCAATTGCCATCTCAGTGCACCCTGAGGGGAGGGATCCAACCCTGCCCCTGTGCCTGCTGGCACCGCTTTACTCCACTGAGATGTGTGGCCGGCCCTCCTTCGCCTTTGAGAGAGGCAGCCCTGCTTCCTGCCTTCATTCTGCTCTTTGTTTTCGCTCTAGTTTTCTCACGTAAGAGGAGCACTGTGATACTTAAACTGTCTACAGGGCCGGCTGGATAGCTCAGCGGACTAAAGTGCCTGCCTCGGCAGAGCACAGCGGCCGGGGTTTGATCCCTGGACTTGCAGTGCCAGCCCTGCCCCAGGACACGCAGAGATGGGCGACTGAGACTGGGCTTAGTGGCATGTGGTGGTGCACACCTGTGAGCTCGGCACTGGCAGGGAGGTGCAGGCAGGAGACCACGTGTAGTTCAGGGCCACTCTGGGCTACATAATGAATTCAAGTGCTGGGATTAAGATTGCAGGAATGCATCATGACACTCACCTACGAAAGCTGCTTTAATTTTTCTTTTTTTGTTTGTTTTTGTGGGATCGGGGTTCGAACTCAAGACCGTGTACTTGCCAGGCAGGCACTTGTGCCACAGAACTATCTCCTGGGCCCCTAATTTTTCAATATTTTTTTTGTTTTTATTTTTTTGGTGGTACCAAGAGTTGAACTCAGGCCCTTGTGCTTGCCAGGCACACTGAGCTCTCTCCCCTGCCCCGTTTTGTTTCTATACCCAATCCCCCAGCGAGGCGGGGTGGTGCACACCGTTAATCCCAGCACTGGAAAGGCCAGGCAGGAGGATTGCTGCCAGCTGGAGGCAGCTTGACCTGCACAGTGAAGGGAGCTGGGGGAATGTGAGGAGTAGGGGGCAAGGAGGTGGAGAGAAGGGGAGGGAAAGAAGCCATGGAGTGGGGGGTGCTGCTTGAACGCTCTCTGAAGCAAGGACAAGGAACGTCCTGCTGTGGCCAAGGAGGAGGGCGGACACAGACGGCGGCAGACCCCAGCTCTTCTCGGACCAGGCGAACAAGTCCCTGGCCTGCGAGAGGATCTGTCGGGTGGAACAGACATAAAGTCACGGCCCCTCCCCTGCAGAGGAGCCCTGCCGCCCTGTCGCCCTGTCGCCCTGTCGCCCTGTCGTGGCTGAGCAAGGGCCCAAGCTCGGGACCAGGCCGCCCTCCCGACTACACAGGGTGCAGAGGCCAGGGCGCCTCAGGATCCAGGAGCGGCTTCCCGCGCTGTGGCAGCTCCCGCCTGGCGCCCGTGAGCCAAGGCCCTGCCGCAGCGCCCGCCCTCCTTCCCTTTGGCAGCTGCTTCCCAGGAATCGCCGGCCCCACCACAACCAGCCGCAGCATCACCGAGCTTTTATGAATAAACCGCCAGAATCAGCTTGTGAAATCTCAGTTCTAATGGAATTTGGCTCTGCTGCCTTCCTCCCCCTCCCCT